>VYZT01004832.1:140052-154305 GCA_013400735.1 Pomatostomus ruficeps | reverse complement strand
CGGGCACGCACCGACCCCCGCCCGTCCGCAGCCCCCGGCACCGCCGGCGCACCGCGCCGGGGGCCCGCGGCCGCGCAGCCATGGAGGGCCAGGCGAACGGGACCCTGCACCCGTCCTGCGGCGCCAGCCAGCCGCCCTACTCGGAGGAGCTTCTCCGGAGTAAGTGTGCGGGCGGGAGGAGAGGGGGCTGCCCGCCGGACACCCGGGAGCGGCCCCTGCCCGGCAGCGCCCTCGGCACCCACCCGCGGCGGGATGGTGGGGGCTGACCCTGTCCCTGCCCGTGCCTGTGCCCCTGCCTCTGTCCCTGTCACTGCCCGTGCCCCTGTCCCTGTCCCTGCCCGTGCCCCTGTCCCTGCCCGTACCCCTGTCCCTGCCCGTACCCCGTTTCTGTCCCTGCCCCTGTCCCTGTCCATATCCCTATTTCTGTCCCTGTCCATGCCTGTCTCTTCGTGGTTCTTCCCCGATGAGGAAATCCCCGGGCGGAGGGCGGCATCCGCCTGTCCCTGCCCGTCCTCCGCCTGTCTACGGGCCGAGCTGCCTCTGGCTTCGGGGCAGGGCGAGAGCACAGCACGGCCCCAGCCCAGGGCGGGTCGGGATGTCACAGAAGCGGGCAGTCGGGCCCTGCGGAACCGAGCGCTGAACCGGCCCCTGGAGCTGCGCAGGGTCGCAGGCTCCCTCCGGTGAGAGCTAAGGAGTGGAGATGCCCACAGAGACGTGCACTGCCCCGCCTGCAGCCAAGTCTGGAAGTGCCGGGTTTTTTGAAGGAGGTTAGGTTAAAGAGGCTGGGGCAGAGGCTCTGCTTTGCCTTCAGGCTGCAGATCCGGCAGGAGTTAGTACTGAGGATGAGCATGAACTTCTCCTAAATTAAGCATGACTCCAGTGCAGTGCTTTCTTCTGTCTCTGGAAACACATCCCTTGGGAGAAAATGCCCTTCAACCGTCAGTTGTGGGCCCAAATTGATACCCATACCCAGTGTCAATGCAGACATAAAATCTATCACTTGTGGGTAAATGTTGATATCCATATGTAGCTTTAAGGGAGAAGCAAAAAAGATTTTGGTGAAGACATCAAGTTTTATCTCAGGCTGGGTATATCGGGGCTTTTCCTTACATTGTTCGTGTGCCCTACAAAATTCCACCGAGCTTCTTGTAAGTTTGCCTGCCTAAGGAAGTTACGTGTAACAACGCCTGTGAACCTACGATGGAAGCAGAGAACTGAGTGAATACATGTTTTCTTGTAGCCTGCCTGGAAAAGTTCCCAGATTACGTATTTACTGTATTTATTTGTATTCTCTCTTATGTATGTATTTCTGCTACATATTTACAATCACCTAAGGATATTTGTCCTGGAACTCCACCTTTCTGACAGGGACTGTTGCATAATGCTATGAGAAGGTGAAGGCATATTCTTCCTGTGTGCTGTCTGTGGATCCTGGAAAGATTTAGTCACAAACTTCAGTGTTTGAACTGTTCTGTGGAGTCAGTGGTCTGCCTGTGTAACTAAGGATGAGTGCAAGTATTTGCAGGAGTAGGGCAAAGAAGCTCCTCAGAGACCGCGTTGTTACATTACTGTTTGAAATGCTTATGAAATAAACCAGAACGGTCTCCTCTCTTTTCTCTCTCTGCAGGCCTTGACCTACCAGGGAGATTTCTCTTTGCAACCTTGACTCTGATGACACTCATTGCCATTCTGGTGTTTATAGAGGAAGCAGTCTACATCTACAAGAAAATCCCCTCCTCCAAAAGATCAATCATAATTTGGATTAATGCTGCAGCTCCAGTAAGTTAGCATGGAAACGAGGTAAAATTCAGTGTTGAAAATAGGGCTTCCCGTAAAATCCACAGGAGCCCATGAGCTTTATCTCTGCCCTCCATACAACTTTCCTCCCTTTTCTCTGTAGGTGATCTCTACTACTTCATGCATTGGCATGTGGGTTCCTCGCTCAACAATGTTTACAGATTTCACAGCAGGAATGTGAGTATTCTGCTTGTTTCTAGATGTTGCTCCAAACCCTGAATTTCTTCCCTTTAAACATCTGCTGCTCTTGGTAACACAGTCATTTTGTGAATTTAACAATTCAGTAATTTTTTTGTTGGAGTTGAAATCTCTTGGCAGCTCTTTTCTGGGAGGTGGAAAATGCTGAAACAGTTCCCAGTGCTACAGTCCCCTAGTGTGGGAACGTCAGTATGAAGGATCTGTGACTCGCATGTAATTGATTCCTTGGATTGACAGTCTCTTTGGAGCAGTAGTCTGTCTTTCCTCTCTCTTCATGTCATGTGGAATGAGAGTCTGGCCTGTGACTTCTCCCTGCACTTTTACTAATGATGAGCCGTGGAGGTCTATTATTAATGGTGCCAAGTGAGCCCCCGATGAGTATATCAGTGTAAAAATGTTCCACAGTTGTTCTGATAAAAGCACTTTATGTGTGAGCATGACAGCTCTGGCATGCAGAAAAGAAGGGAGAAGTGTGGTCCCTGCTTTCGGGAGGTGATGGCACAGCCCTGCTGGGCAGGACCAAGCAGGGGTATGCCCTGGCCCTGAGCACTCCGCATTTGGAGATGAGTAAAAGAGTAAAAGAGGAGGGACAGCACCGTAGCAGGGAACACTGTTGACAGGCAGCAGTGTGTGCAGGTAGTGCCGGCTGCCAGAAACTTCCAACAATCCAGTCCTGTGGCACTTCAAGCATGTTTGAATTCCCCCTTCTCCCTTGCCCAAGCTGCAGGCAGTGCAGAAAAGGACCTCTATTACTGATTGGACTCCCATGAATCAGTTTGGTGGCACAATCTGTATTTCCTGGGTAGGATTGGGAATGTGCTGCTGGGGAAGGAGGGAGAGGTGGGGTTGCAGCAGTTGGTGCTTTGTCTGCAGAGGAGCCACACCCTGCCTGGGCCAGCACATTCAATGATAGCTATTTATATGAACCTAGCCATGTTTGTTGGTTGAAAGCCATGTTTGATGAGGAAGAGGACTTGTTCTAAAGAGTTTGGACTAGTCAGAACTAGATAACTTATGGAAAAATACAGCCATGATGACTGGGGCCAGGAAAGCCTATGCTTTAACACTGACTGCCACCAACCACCAGCGCGGCTTTGGGAAATTCCACACCTGCTCTGTGCCTCAGTTTATTCCTCTTTCAGTGAGGTTAGGGCCATTCTGGTCCTTCAAGGTGATGGAAAGCAGAAGGTGTCTCACAGATGGAGTTAGAATGTTTGTTGATTGTAAAACATAGGCTGTAAAACCCTGTACAGAAGGTGGCACTGGCCTGCACAGGCATACAAGAGACACACAGGCAAGTTTAAGCTGGAATTTTTTTCCTCTCTTAGATTTTTTGCCATAGTTATCCACAAGTTCCTGATGATGATGATTAACGAGTGCGGAGGGCAGAAAGTGCTCCTCAGGAGGTTTGAGAATGGTCACTTCACCATCAGCACCGGCCCCTGCTGCTGCTGCTGCCTCTGCCTCCCTCGTGTGCCCATCACTAGGTGAGTCGCCCCTTTAAGATTTCCCTGCTTGGAAACGGCTGCTGGAATTCAGCCAACTTGGCAGGGCCAGGCCTACAGCAGAGCTTCCCAAAAGTCAGTCTCAAGCTGTCTCTTTTAAACAGCATCATCACTTTGGGGCTGTATGCCACCACTAATTTATTTCGTTTCTATAATGCAGAGGTGTGTGGGAGGAGAAATTTCTACTCTAGAAAACCTAATAATTGACATTTCAGTTTCTTTTCATTCCAGAAGGGAACAAATGTCTTGAGATTGGGTATTTCTCACAAGCAGAAGTGTCAAATGTAGGCTCTCTTGATAGAAAATTTCTCTCACTTTGATAACATTGAAATGTTTCATTCTGATTTTGACTTTAAAACTACTTGAGATTAAAATAATTTTTAGAAAAAAAGTAGATGTAATTCTTTGTAAAGCTTTGTTCTGAATGAAATTACATTGGTGAGGCAAAACACATGTTTTCTTCTTCTAAACTTAGTAATAAAGCATCTTTGAGAAGTGTGGTAAGGATGGAGAGCTGCAGGAGCCAATATACTGTAACATAAACCTGTCCTTCTCTGAGCACTGCGTGGTGGAGCTCCCCCTCTGGTTGGTGTCACCCTGTCATTTACACACCACTCCACAGCCTGGAAGCCTCGTGTATTTTCTGGGGCTGTCATACTGGCACAGAGCATGAGACTGTTTCTGTCATTACAAGCAAAATCTGAGGGACTGAACGTACAAAAGAGACTTTTCTATGAGTGTGTAGACTTTAGTGTCAGAGGGACCTTGGGGACTGTACAATCTGTTTAAAGAAAAGCATCAAAGAGAACACAGCATAGTAGTTTCTGATGCATTTTCAAAAATTCCAATTTTTTATTATGATAATTCTTCCTTAAACTGCCTCATTTGGTATTAGAATTTAAACTTTTGTTTCCATCATTTTATTTTAATAGAGTAACACTAAATATTGACATGGAGGGGGTACGAAGAAGAAGAGGCAGTAAACCAACGAAAAAATGTACCTTTATTTGTTTTTCTTCCTGTGTCTGTCACCCTCTGTAAAGGTTGTAGTAACTGGGAGCTTGAGAGAGAGCTCTCTACTCTGCCTTGCTGTTGTTCAGTCCAGTGACGGCTTACACAGGATGGTGCCAGCTAATGTGGGCTCATTTCAGGAGCTAGACAGTGTCTACTACTGCTGGCAGGAAGTCTATTTAAAAAAAACCAATGGTTTTTGCTCTGCAGAGGGTGTAGGCCTCCTTCTCCAGTGCCTGTATCACTGGGAAACCCATCTGCTCTCTGCTTCTAACCTCTGGCCTTTTCCCATTGCAGGGTACCTTGTTTAAAGAAATAAATGTTGGCAAGCTTTACAAGAGAAAAGTCAGTCTCATGTTCCTTCCATAGGTATCTTATGGGGAAACAGGGAGGTACCCCAAGGAAGGGATTAATTCTTTTACAAAAACATATACTATTTGCAGTCCTGGGAAAAATAGCAGGGTACAGATGAGGCAACGTAACAGTCCATGCAATAGGGAGAGATGAGGTAGAAGAAATCTGGTGATCAATAAAGATGGGCCCATGTTAACCAGGGAAACAACTCACAGCGTTGCAGTGACTGCACTGTTCATATCTGTTCTTCTTTAAGAATATTTCATTAAAGCACTCTGGGAATAATAAGTGTTTGAAAAGGCGCACACTAAATGGCTGGCCTGTTGCAGGTTTTTCCACATGTGTTTGTGCTGTTCATAATCCTGTGGTTATTAACTATATTCATTGAGCAATTCCTATAATTCCTGGTTCATGGCTATGTCCTTTAGCATACTAAATGGCAGCCTGTTGTCTGCTGAGACACCTCTGATGGCAGTGCCAAGGAACTGCAGTGGAAACAACACTGAAAGTATGGGCATAATGCACAACAGCAGACTAAAACATGAGGCAGCTGTAGCAGCTGCAGCTTGTCCTGTGAAGGCTGAAGGAGGATTCAGGTCAGTCAGCTTTCATGCCCTCTGTTAGAAAGTTCATCTGTCCCTTTCCTGGTGGCCCTTAGTGCTGGCTGGCCAGGCTACGGGCTGTGTTCTGGACCCACTTTAAACTGACAGAAGTGAGGGAATCCTGAGCTCTCCTGCTGGCCTTGTGCAATTTGCCAGGTGGGAGACAGTTCCTTTCTTCTGTTAGACTGCAGAGGAGCAAAACCAGATGCTTACATGGTACTCGTCATGATGCCCTGAAAAACTACCAGTCCTTTCACCTCGGTCTGTGTGATTCTCTTTCTTGATCTAACACAGGACTAGGAGGTGACTGAACAGGCTGATCTGCCCAATTTCATGGGAGAATTGAAATAATAGAGCAACAAGGCAAGAGCAAATGGCATCATTGTTCAGAAACCGGTTATGCAGCTACTGTCTGCCTGGTTTGCTTCAGGGCAGAGAAAGACATGTTTTGCCCAGCACTGGTTAGTATGTACTTGCTGCAGAGCAGAAAAAGTACTATTTTTGTAGAGACTTTATTAAATACACATTGGGAAATTCTTGGAAAGATTTTCTAATCTTGAAGCTGTTCCTCCCCAGATTTTAGCCACATGCTACAGGAGTGGAAAAGTTTTGCAGTTGACAGTATCCAGGAAGTGTTATTAAGGTTGCTAATAAGATCTTGGCCTAGCTGATTTTTTTTTTTTTTTTTTTTGGCCAGGCGAACCCTCTTTTGGCTGAAGCTGGGCACCTTTCAGTTTGCTGTCTTTCGGCCCGTGCTCATATTTTTATCAATAGTGCTTTGGACTAATGGCAATTACATCCTTAACAATGTAAGTAAATATTTTAATCAGAGATGGTCCACAAAACCCATAGGTTTTAGGGTTAGTGTTACTATCTTAGCCTACAACTAAACTGTGAAATCTGGGAGCACTTCCAAGTGAGTCCTTACTGTATTCTTTTGAGACCCTGAAGCATATAATTTCTGCCTTCCCTGACTCTCTTGGAAAGAAATTTGGCATCAGGAGGGTTGGGCATCAGAATGTGCTCCAATATATTTCCCAGTTTGTATGGTTAGAATAGCAGGACTGCAAGTTTCCCTCTGGGATGTATCTGCCCTGTGTTTTGTAAGGTACAGCCTTAAAAAACAAGTGTATGTACTGGCATGTAAACAGGAAGCCTAATTCTATGTTTTTCAGCAAGTCATGGTGATTTTTATATCTCTGCAAAATAAAAAAGTAGTCCTATACCTCTGCTTTGTACCATGTAACCTGCAAGATGATGGAGAAGTCTGTATCTGATAATAATTTCACACCTCTTGGATCACGCAGACTAAAAGTAATATTTTTGTTGTTGTTTCATGATATAAAATGAATGACCCCACTGAAATGTCAGGCTGAACATGCTCTCATGAGCTGTTGAGCATTGCCAGGTGCTGCTGAGGTTTTTTGAAAAGGCACACACTCAATGGCTGGCACTTGCAGCAGTGAGGGGTTGTGTCACTTGGCACCTGCCCAGGCTGAGCACATCCCCATGTTTGTGCCTGCATGGGGAGAGCCTGTGCCAACACTCCAGTTGGTACTGGGCACTTTCCCTGTGCAAAACCCAGCAACTGCTGCTGACACCAGCTTTCATGGAGATAGAAACAAGCATTTTGACATCATCCAGTTCACAACTCCTTCCTGGAAACAGTAAAATGCAAAGTAAGGTTGTGTAAGTTCATGTGATTTGCTTCTCAGTTGTCTCCCAAAGGACCTGCACTATGGATTAGCTGCTTCATTGGCGCCCTTACACTATTTGCTCTGTGGGCAGTTGGAATCATGTTTCGAAAAGTTAGGATTCTCCTGAAGTGTAAGAACATTATCCCAAAGTTTGCTCTTTATCAGGTGAGAACTTTAATATTTCTGGTAAGAACTTCTCTTAAGTGCTGATACAACTCTGTCTTTCTAGTTCTTGCTCCTTTGTTGAAAATGTGTAGTATTTTTTCCCATTAAATACTCTGTGCAAAGCCATATTTTTACCTGATTAAAGCTGCATCCCTTTGAAGCGCTCTCCTTGGCTGCTCTTCAGTTTCAGCCAATTTACCTCTAGTCTCTCTGGAATGCTGGAGAGGTGAAAGCCATGTCAAACCTATTTATCTTTAGACCACTAAAATCACAACAGCACTTTCTGTGGGGCTTGAAGGAAGCTTTGTAGATGTGGTATCCCAAAATGCAATGTTAATATGCTGGTGTGTACCTCGGAGAGAATATGTTGCATTGTGTAGGTGGCTGTTTGAACTGTTTCAGCATTCCACAATATTCTGTTTTAACAGTATTTTTCTTGGCCATTCCACACTTCACAGTTAGATAATAATGAAGATACTGGCTGAGAATCATTAAATAGTAAGGAACAGAACCAGGTATGTTAGATTGAAAAAGCACAGGGACAAGGTCACCCTCTTTGACATCACTCTATGAATAGAGTCCAGCAGAATCCTTGGATATGCATCCTTCTTGAACAGGACATCCATCAAGGCTGGTGAAGGCTAAGAAATTATTAAGCATTTATAAAGGCAGTAAACAGGATGGTCACACTGCAGAGCTGTGTTAGGGTGAATTCAGGTTTAGGATGGCAAACTCTGCTAATGTGAGGGTTTAGGCTCAGGCAGTTACAGCAGCAGCTACCGAGACCCTTGGGTGACTCCACAGTGGTGAAAGCCTGGCTCGGTGTAATGTGATGCACCAGGGGTGGTTGCTGAACGCGAGCTGTGAAAAGTCCCTCATACCTCCTGGCAAAGAAGCCAGTCTCATATAATTTGGGGACCACAGCATCTCCCTGCTGTGGCAAAAAGAGGAGACAACAGGAAAAATGTCCTTTGAGTCTTTCTTCCGTTTAGGAAGAACATAAGCTCATGGGTCAAATTAAACGGCATTTTTTAAACCTTGTTACCTATTATTCAGGGCTCAGTATAATTTGACATCCGTGCTGGGAGGTCTGTGTATAATGTACCTCCCAAATGAAGAGCTGAGCAGAAACACTTTTCAAGTCCAGGATTAATGTAATATTCCTGTTCAGAGCAATATCATCCTGACCTTAAGATGAATTCTGCAGAATGGCATGCACCCTGGAGGGTGCAAGGAAAGGCAAGCAAGGAGGCATGAGGCAAAAGAGGTTCTGTCATCAAAGCAGAATTGTTGTGTGAACTGTAAACCCCTTTTTGGTAGCTAAGGCATTTGTTTTCCCTTTCTGGTGCAGTTTATTGTCATTCTGAACCAGCTGCAGAACACTATTATCAACATATTCGCTACACAAAAAATCATTCCCTGTGCTCCACCACTCTCCTCTACGGCAAGAGGATCATGTAAGTTTTTGGGAAGAAGAATGTTCTTCATTTACTTATAAAGGTACCAGTCCAGTGTTGCTAATGGCAATCTTTGGTGTTTTCACAAAATACTGATTTCCTGGAATCACTAGCTTTAGGAGAATCTCAGTTTTTACTTTAAAAACAAGAACAAAAGTTTTATAGCTGTCATGGTCGTAGAGAAGAACTTGATAATGAGAAGAGCTGGAATCAGAAATGAGAGGAAAAGAAAACATGCATAATTACTGTTAAATATCTTGTGTTTTGGATGCATAATTTATTGCATACTTATTGATGGGCAATACTGGAATTCTATAACTGATGTTACTGCTGAGTGGGAGAGACACTTATGGGGACAGGATGGTAGAGTTTATTCCTTTCGCAGAGGTGAGAATTAATAAGCCAATTATTAATTTTTTGTCTGATAGTAATTTCCCCCTTTTGGGGGCTTTTATTTGCCTTCCTTTTTCTTTTTTTTTGGCAGATATAGCCCAGCAGCTGCTCATCATGGAAATGTTTCTGATAACTGTAATCTCAAGAGTGGTCTATCGGAGAAAATATCATGACCTGGAGCCTCTGGAGTGTGTGGCTGAAGAAACTGGGGACAAGCAGCAGACTCCTAAGGTTATCCTGAATGGTGCAGTTGTTGAGGATGGATTGCCAAAGGTTTAGAAGCTTCCTGTGCTCCTGTTCTGCAGGAGCTGTAAGCTCAGCTTCAGGAACTTGTATATTCTTGCACCAAAAATAACAACTGTCCATGTCAGAACAACTTCTGGCATAAATGCCTGTGAGCTGCAGTACTGAAAGGACCAGTAAAGATAATCTTGTTGATTCTCCAGAGATGTATGCATAGTGTGAGTGTTTTCATACCATGTAATTTACTAAAATTTTGTGCCATTTTATGCTGTTACCGAGCACTTGATGGTGCCAAACTGTCTCACAATATGATTTTACTTTTTACCTATTAGAATGGCTATAATTTAGAGTTAATTCAGAGTAATTATTTTTCATCTTTTTTGACTTTTTAAAATCTTATTTCATCCTGGATTGCTGTCATATGTCCAACACAGCATTTCTCCATGCTTACTCCATTACAATAGATTGTCTCTCACTCTATGCCACGAGCTCACCATAGCTAATTCTGCTCCGTAAATACAGTCTCATATGTTTGTTCTGAAATCCCCAAACCCACGTGGGCTCTCCACCTACAGAAATGATGATCTTTCTAGGGCAAGACGTTTTACATTCCTTGTCAATTCACCTCCTAAGCTGGTAAATACATAATTATTTTTTGTAAATATGTCAGATGTTCTTCCTGTGGACAGCAGGTTCTCTGTCATTGGCCTGGAAAGAGAAAGTAGGAGTTAGAGTTTGGGATGTCTTCTGCCACTGGTCTGTGATGTTACATGGTGCTTTGGTTCTCTGCTTGGAAAATTGGGATAATGACACCAGGATCCTTGCACTAGCAGTGTCTGTGAGGGTGGGAGTGATTGAAAGGACTCTTGGGGGTGCTGGTCACCAGCCAGCTGAACACGAGCCAGGTGTGCCCAGGGGGCCAACAAGGCCAAGGGCACCTGGCCTGGATCAGCAATGGTGTGGCAGCAGGACCAGGGCAGGGATTGTCCCATTGGTGAGGCCACACCTCGAATCTTTTGTTCAGTTTTGGGCCCCTCATGACAAAAAGGACATCAGTGTGCTGGGGTGTGTCCAGAGAAGGGCAACAGAGCAAAGCTAGGCAGAGTCACAGTATATTCTGGGTTGGAAGAGACCTTTAAAGGTCATTTAGTCCAAGCCCCTGCAGTGAGCAGGGACATTTTCAACCAGGTCAGGTTGATCAGAGCCCTGAATCAAACCCTTGAATGTTTCCAGGGCTGGAGCACCTTCTACCTCTCTGGGCCACCCTCTCACTGTAAAAAATGTCTTCCTTATATCTAGTCTAAATCTACCCTCTTGTAGTTTAAAACCATTATCCCTTGTCCCATGGCAACAAGCCCTGCTAAAAAGGGTGCCCCCATCTTTCTTGTAGTCCCCTTCAGGTACTGGAGGGCCACAATGAGGTGGCCTCTTCCCAGAGCCTTCTCTTCTCCAGGCTGAGCAGTCCCATCTCCCTCAGCCTGTCGTCATAGGCCGAAGTGCTCCAGCCCTCTCATCATTCCTGTGGCCCTTCTCTGGACCCACTCCAACACACAGTGGGGCTTTTTTTATGGCTTACCTTGAATTAAAACATTGCATTCAGTTTGGGAATTGGTGGGAAATGAAATATTCTGAAAACAACTAGTGAACCACCTGAAGTAGAAATTGGGGGTGACTTAAAATGTTTTCTTTCTGATTGAGGTCAGAAACAATATTTTCTTTAACAACGGAAGGATTCCATTATAGTAGAAAACTTGAATTATTTTTGTTTTGAAATGGTTTAAGCAATTTTTATATTTAATCTTTTTTTCTAAGTAGGCAGTCTGGGAAATTAATACAGACTCTTGAACTGCATTAATTTGAGAGAACCTGCACTTTTCCCTTGAAAAATAATTTATGTGAAAATTTTTACTCTGCATTAGAGTGAGTGCATTAGAATTAACTCGGATCAGCTAACTTATTCTTAACAGGAGAAATCTTCTTAATGTATTTTAACATTATGACTATTAGAATATTCCTAATGTTGCATTTTATCAGTGTAATCTAGGCCACAGGCTTGAAGAGCAATACTGAATTTCATAACAGCATTGGGGATGGTTAGCTGTGAGTTCAATCAGCTTCAAAATTGGAAAATAAAATACTTTGAGTTTGTAAGGCATCTTTGTGTTTTCTGTAGCAGTTCTGCAAGGGAATGCTTTGATGGGTGGGATGTGTGGCATGGAAAAGCAGATCCATGTGCTGTAGCACTGAGAGTGCATTTGAAAACAGATGGAGAGTGTAAGAAGTGGTGTCTGTAGGGCCAGAGGAGGCTGCTGGGCACAGCAAGAGCCTTCACTCATTGCTGTCGGGCTGGTATCTGCTGTGTCTGCAGTGCCTGTTAAATATATCTTGTAAACATCAGTGTGGGCCTGATTTAGCCACAGGTATTGCTAGCTGTTGTGGTTTTGGATAGTTATTTAATACTTGTTGCGACCTTCATCTGACATATTTCAGGAATAAGATGTACTGTGGTGATTGTCAAGCAAACTACAGATTTGGCAGCAAATCTGTTTACTATGTATCAGTCATGGACATCTCATTCCAAACATCACTTACTTAGACAGAAGCCTTTTCAGAGCAAAATTAAACATATATTTTCTTAAATACATGCCTAAGAGCTTTCCTGAGTTACAGCTTATGTGAATGTAACAGAATGTGTGGGCCTTATTTTTACAAATTTTGTTTTCTTTTTTTTTTTTTTTCCCCTTAATTAAGACTTTCTTGCCCTCCTCTGGCTCAGACCAGTAGTTGTGTCCTGCCTAATCGAGATGCCTGGAATCAGGTGGCCTCCATTGCAGGGCCTTCATTCGAGCACTCTTGAAATGACAACATTGCAAGTCACCACCTCCAAGCTGGACCTTAGTCAATCTGGGCATGGAAAAACAAAACAGAGAGCCGGAAATTCCTCCAGTCTCAGTTCTGATAACCATCCCTTTCAGGTCACTTTCAACTACGAGTTTGCAATTGAAGTATTTGAAAACAGTTGACAAGAGCTAGAAGATAAATTTCACAATTCGTTTTATACAACTGTAGTAAAGTAATGAATGTTAGGGTGAGTGCATAACCTTTATGCCATATTTGCCTGGGATTATCATGTGAGGAAGGGTAAAGGTAATTTTATCAGTGTTTTCCGTGATTAACGCCATTAAACAGAGATAAGCATACCCAGAGGCGTGTGATTGAGGGTTAAGAGGCTTCAGGCACGTGGAAGTAATTCTTTAGAACGTGGGAGAAGATGAGTCACATGTTTTGGGTGTCCATGTGCTAAAGATGCAGGCGGGAGGGTGAACACTGGCCATGAAATCTCCTGGAGTGTCGTGTAAGGGAATACAGCCCACACACAAGGGGAACAATCTCTAACACCTTGTAATGTTGCAGGAGTGGGTTGGCAAACAGAAGCTGCTCAGTGCTCTTCTTGTCCACCTGTCCTCCAAGCTATTAATTTGAAAGCAACACTACCTGAATCCCCCCTGCTCCACAAGACCATGGTGTGGGCTCCTGTTGGCTGCAGCATGGGCAGTGCTGGAACCCTGAAGAGGTTCCCTCAGCAGACCTCCTTTCAAGACAAGCTTTGCCATGCCTTTGTGTTTCTCATCTCTCCAGGCTCTCATCAAAGGCCTCATGACTTAATACCCAAAGGATGTGTTTCAGGAGTTAAGAGGGTGTTCTGCTGGCTATAGAATTTTTTAGCCCTACATCCCACCCTCCAATTGTCCTGTCTGCTCCTGCACCCTCACACTTGTCTCTGCCTTATTCTCCCTGCTTGAGAGAAAAAAATCAGCCCTCAGGGAGGATGTGCAAGGGTGTAGGCTCATGCCTGCAGACCCAGGACAGCTAGAGCCTACTTTCTATGCAATGTCTGTTTCCAAAGAAAAGCCAAGAAAAAAATACCCACAGCAATAGTTGTGATCCCAGGTTCCCAGAGCTGGAGTAGGGGGAAGAATTTGGGTAACACTATTAAACTGTTAGAGTGTCCAAAGGAGGCCACGAGGATGGTGAAGGGCCTGGAGGGGAAACCATGTGAGGAGCAACTGAGGGCACTGGGTCTGTTCAGCCTGGAGGAGACTGAGGGGAGACCTCACTGCAGTTACAGCTTCCTGTGAGGGGCAGAGGAGGGGCAGGCACTGATCTCTTCTTTGTTGTGACCAGTGACAGGACCTAAGGAAATGTCCTGAAGCTGAGTCAGAGAAGGTTTATGTTGGATATCAGGAAAAGGTTCTTCACCCAGAGGGTGCCTGGGCACTGGAACAGGCTCCCCAGAGCAGCGGTCACAGCACCAGCCTGACAGAGTTCAAGAAGTGTTTGGTCAATGCTCTCAGGCACGGGGTGTGATTCTTGGGGGTGTCCTGTCCAGGTCCAGGAGCTGGATTTGATCATCCTGGTGGGTCTCTTCAACCTCAGCATATTCTGTGATTCTGTTGGAATACAAAGCATGTGTCGTGGTTTTGATCCTGGCTAAGTGCCAGGCACCCACGGCAGCCACTCACTCGTTCCCTCCCCTGCCACTGCTGGGCAGATGAGGGAAGGAGAGGGGAAAAAAAACCAAGGGAATTAACTCAGAGGTCTATGAGTTGAGATAAGGAACTGGGAGAAAACGCTCCAAGGACAAACCAGGCTCAGCTTAAAAGTTGCAAAAGTGAAAATTTATTACTACCTGAGTTAGAAGGAGGATATGAGAAATAAACTAAACCTTTAAAAGACACCATTCTTTTCACTCCCCACCCCTCCCTCCCTCCCACCAACACTGCAAGGGGGGCAGGGTGTGGGGGTTCAGGTCAGTCCGTTTCCAAGATCT
>VYZT01004832.1:117415-139846 GCA_013400735.1 Pomatostomus ruficeps | reverse complement strand
CTCCAATGTTGGCACCTCACCCACGGACTGCGGGTGGCTCTGCATCTCTCATGGACTCCATGGACTGCAGCGGGGACACCCCGCCTCACCATGGGCTCACCACGGCCTGCAGAGGAATCTCAGCTCCCGAGCCTGGGGCACCTCCTCTCCCTCCTTCTCCACTGACCTTGGTGTCTCCATGTTGTTTTCCCTCACATGTTCTCACATCCTCCTCCTTCTCTAACTAAAAGCAGCTGCGTGTGCATTTTGTTTTGATTTTTCCTTAAATATGTCATCACAGAGGCGTAACCAACCTTTCTAATTGGCCCAAACATGGCCAGTGACATGTCCATCATCTTCAGAGCCATCAGAGATTGGCTCTGCTGGAAATGGTGAAGAACTCCAGAAACTTCTCACAGGAGCCATCTTTATGGCCCCCTCCCTTCTACTAAAACCACAACAGCATGGTAAATGGGACAAGTTAGGGCACAGGTAGATTTAGTGTAAGCAGTAGGGAAGCCTTGAAGACTCATGGATAACAGAGAAGACAGAGCAGTCATTTGCTACACACCTAATGCAAATACTAGAATAGGTCTGTTGCAACAACACCTATTCAACAATTTGAATAATTTGAGGCATTTGGCTTCCTTACCCTTTCAAAAAAAAGTCTGACTGCTGCTTTTACTGACATGTTCCTTCAGGACAGCTCATGAATCTGCTTGCAGCTCCTTAGCTCCCAGGTAAAATGGATGGCTATTTTTAAGATACAGTTTGGGGGGAAGAGGGTTAGATAACATACTGATCTCTTAACTACTTTAGAGCCCTTAAAAAGTGTTAGCTAGGTGATTCTAACAGTTGTCTACACCAGCATGATCATCTTTGTTTTAGCAAAAGGGAACCAAGGCAGGGAAACCTACAGGACTATGTCTCTACATTGTGCTGGTTGACAATATGAAGACAACCAAAGCAGTACATTGAAAGAGCTCAAAATCTATTTTTGCAGAATATTATTTTTCTTTTTTTTCCCCCTCCATTTCTCAATTTGTTACCATTTCTTTACATGTAAAAGAAGTTTGTTACACCTATACTGGTTCTACTTACTGACAAATAATTGAGCAGTTGGTGTGCTGCTTGAAGTCTCAGAACAGTCTTTATTGTTCTTCAAACAAGGAAAAGAAATCCCTACTGTGGAAAGTGCATTGAAAAAGGAAAGGAGATTTTATTGAATAATCCTTACATTTTTGTGGGAGAAATCAGAAAAATTTTGACAATATTTTGGACAGTTTGGGTCAGTTCTAAGGAGAGAGAATTGTCCAAAGACAATTTCCTTTTTGTTTACAGATGTTTTTTCCCTTAACAACTACACATGAGAAATGCCCCATTCTCTAAGACCTAGTTGCCCAACATCCCTTATACAGGTAGGGTCACAGCATATGTAGAGAACTAATAGTAAGATAATATTACTTTAGTTTCCTTTAATGCAATTTAGCAGCTGAAAAGTGTCAGTTTCCCCTCTAGAGATTCAGGCCTCAGATCACAGATGTCATCTGGGAACTAAGGAACAGTTTTCATACAAGCAGAAATTGGTGCAGACATCTTGGAGAACTGCTAAGCTGTGAGAAAGCACTGCAAGACGTTCTGCACAGCAGAGCCGCAGGGAGAAATGTAAGATTGCTGGCAAGGGGGAGAGTATCGAGACAGACACAATTAGCAGCTCAAGGGTTCTAGATGAGAAAAAAACAACACAAAAAGCATACAAAACTCTATAGAAACAAAACCAAGTAGCCCAAGAACAGCAGCTGAGCGATGTCGAGGATCAGCCCTTCCCCTCCTGGCTGAAGCAGCCCAGCCGGCCTGCTCCGGTCTCTTATCAAGGGTGGTGAGCACCTTAGCTGTTAGCTCTACACCCACACGTTGTGCATATTGACCAATAAATCAGAAGTTTAACTCTTTCAAGCTGTGAAATCTATTTTGCTGAGGCTTGGTACCTAGCAAAAGGGAGAGCTGTTCAGTGTAGGCAGCACCTCCTCATCTGTCACCCTTGGCAAAGGTCTGCCTTAAGAGTTAAAGCAGGAACTAGAAGTAGCATGGCAACAACTTTTGAATTTATATTAATCCTTTATTGCCAGTTACTGAAAAAGGTGAGTTTTGAGTTTCAGTGTCTCCCTGTATCCTTGTCATACCCAGCCAGCAAAGGGTGTGAGCTAATTGTTAAATTCAGTTCAACAAGTTCCTCATTAGGGTGAAATTACCTGAGTTTGAAATCTACTAATTTTCCAATCAGGGTGAGTGTTTGCACTTGTGATTTGGAAATAATTAACACATGGTATAACATGAAAACCTATGTGAAGGCTAATGGTAGAAGGACTCATTTACTTAGCATAAAAGTGGTGTACTTGGTTTCCCTAGAGCTCTATTACTATCCTTTCGGTATTGGTATCTGTTGTGTAAGGTGTTCGTGTGTTTATTTAGGCTGTTTCTTCACAGAGTTATAATTTTTAATGAGAGTTTTGAAAAATTAAACCATTATCTTCCAGGGCTGTGAGTATTGTTTTTATTTTGAAATGTGCTGTATTTGTTTATTCTTCCTCCTGTTAATGCAGACTTTCCTAGAATTACTTCTTTCTATTGTCCCTAAGAGGAGACAATGAACTGATTAGGGCTTTAGCCTGAGTTCTGCCAACTTGCAAATGCACCTTCTCAGGAGACTCATATTCTGATCCTTCAGAGCGTTCCTAGGAATGTGAATGCCCTGTAGTACTTACAAAGAAATGACATCCAGGTAGGACAATTATTTAGGAAAGCAGATGTGTACACAGGTGAAACAAATGTAGCTGGAAAACAAAAATGAATTCTCTACCTTTGTTTCAGCAACACTGACTTCTAACATCCTGACATAGCTCAGCTGGTCAGAGCATGGTGCTAATAATGCTGGGGTTATGACTTTGATGCCTGTGTGGGCCATTCACATAAACACTGCGCTTGATGATCTTGGTGGGATCCCTTTCAACTCTGAATATTCTGTGATTCTATATGATTGGATAACAGTAGCTGGTATAAACCAGATATTTTTTTCTGGTAGATGATGCTACCCTTGTAGCTTAGAGCACGGCACTAGTACAACTCAGTGCATTAGTGACCTGTCACCACGGGGCTCGAAAAGGAGAGGAGTGACTTTAATCTCTGGTAGCCAACTCCACCCAAGAGTTAGTCCCGGTGTGTTCTGTGGCTATTGACAAGAAGGGTGTGACTTGGCAGGTAGAGACAAGCAGAAGACCCCTCTCCATGTGAGCAGGTAGAGGCTACCAGAGGCCTAGTGTCAGCCCTTTGCCTTTTCTCACAGCATTGCCTTTAAACTCCTAAGATCTCCAAGCAGAGCCTCCCACAAAGAAAGAATGCCATCAAAGGCAGAGATGCTGTAAATGGCATCTGCTCTAGCAAAGCTTTGTCAAGCAGCATTCTTTAGGTAGAAAGGCTGCCCCAGGAAGTCCTGGAATGGGAACGTGGTACTTTCTGGGCAGCTGTGTCTTCTGGCCTGCCCAGAGATATCTATGGCAACTGTTTGCACTGAGATAGGAATTGTGTTCCAGGTACTTGTGAGTCAGCTCTCGGGAATTCCCATACTGGATTAGTATCTCCGACTTAGGTAACCTGTTTTGAACATTTCCAGTACCATAACTGTTTGGAGCTTTCTCTTCTCAATGCATTTTTGGATGTAAATAGAGCTTGCTTTCCTTCTTTCACAGAGGAAGCACTTGTGATTTGTGTCCATGCCCATCCATGCTGCCAGAACTGCCACACAGAGGTGGTAGGGATTTGCATTTTCATGCAAGCTGATGATGACTCCCTTTCTTGGTCAGCTTTGCTTTTTATAACTCATTGCTTATGAGCTAGAGTTGCTTGTGAAGTTCTGGGCTGCAAGTCTCATATCCCCTTTTGTATTGCTCTGTTTGTGTTCGCCTGCCTACTTTTGTTCATGACATCAGCTACTGCAGCTTCTGTGCTTCAAAATAAATTGTTAACCTCTGATCTGGTTGTTTCGGTTATGGGCAATATCTCCTAAGTCAAATACCCAGAGCTGTGGGACCATCTTCTTTTCCCCCTCTTGTGAGGCGCATTCCCCCTCACTGCTCGTATTTAGTGTGGAAAAGAGAGCACGGTCAATTGTGTGAGAAGGGCTAATACATCAACTTTCATTATTTAGACTGGAGATGATTGCTTATTTTCCTGAAGCTATTTGTTTTCCCTATGGACCTTACCTTCTACTTTTAAAAAGGATTGAATTTCAAGTTCTGGTGAAGTAACACTGGCCATTTCACTCTGGTTCTTACTGAGCAGCTATTGTGTTACAAAAGACACACCTGGCAACTTGGGGATAATTTTTTCTGCAGTGCCAGCTGCCTTGGGAGTTGCTGAAGAACTCACACTGTATAAGCAAAGAAGATCAAAGGCTTTAGATCATCTGGCAGACCAAATCCTGCCTGTTGCCTGCCTGGGAATGATGTTAAGGTGATAAAGCTTAACCAATAGTTTTCTTCTTATCCTTTTGGTTACATGCTGCTTTCTACTAGGCAACTTCTTTCATGCTGCTTCCTCCCTTTGAAACTCTCTTATTGGAGGCCCAAAGATCACAGCCTCCTGCCCCAGACCACCTGGGGAAAATGGCCCTTACTGAAATGGGAGATGTCTGCCAAAGTCCCCTTGTGAGATGCTACCTTATTTGGCTGCCTGCTGAGGGCCCAAGGCAGCTCTGAGCCCCCAGGTAAGTAGCTGTGAGGTTAAGATGGTCTTTGCTGTCAACATAATTATGTGTCAGAAAACCCGATGGCTTCTGGAAGCTCACAGTAGCCTCTTAAATCATTCTCTGCTTTTAATGTAAACTGCCCTGTTGTTTAGTGTTGCCCAGTAGAGAGCATCCCTTGGAAGGACACAGGGAGGTGTGTTTTGTTCAGATGCTGAACAGCCAAAGCAGCTCATCACTTTACAAAGCAGCAGCAGCAGCCAGGTGCCACAAGGAACCAGCTCTCGGGTGAGCCTTGCTTCGGCCCCGTGCTGCAGCTTCTTCAGCAAAGCTGCTCTCACGAATCCCTTGCAAAGGAAGGAATTAAAGTTTTCCTTGTAATGATTTGAGTGGGATTTTGAATTGCTTTTGTAACATTAAAAAAGATACAATGCTGGTCTTTTGCCATCATCAATTTTAGCCTGTCTCTTCCCGAAGGAAAAGAATGCTGATAAATGGAGAGAGATTAAAAGGATTTAATTTAGATTTATCATTCTTAATTTTCTAGACTTAAACCCCCTCTTTGAATAGCTCTTTTTGAGGAAGCGATCTGAATCCTTTATTAGTTTAATAGGATTTGGCTAATATTACTGACCTTATCCCATCCTCAAGCAGGATTTCCACCAACAGACTAAACAGATTTCCCTGACACTACGGCAAATCCTCTCTGTAAACAGTTGTAACTGAGATGAGACTTGCTATCAGTGCTTTTCCTCCATGTGAGCAAGCAATCCTGTTGAAACTCTCTCCTAAGGAGAGGTGAGAAAAGTGTGACTTAAGAGTCAGCTGGCTGTTTGTTTTTTTCTTTAAAATCATGTGATTAATTACTTCAAAGTTTTCTTATCTTCTTCCTATAATCTTCTGCCACCTGAAGATGGATGAAGAGCCCCTGCAATTGTGTTGCAGTAAAAAAATTGCAGTGAAAGATGATTACAGAGATATCATTAGCCTCTGAGGTTCCACCACACTGTCACCGGGATAGCAAAAGAGGTTGAAGTTTGTTTGTGCCATGTTGGGAAATACAGTTCATCCCCATTTAATTTGTTTTTATTCCACAGTCTCTCCAGGGGTTACAGTACCACACCATGAGAAGAAACTTAATTCTGCTAATTAAGTCAAAATCACTGAATTTGAGATAATTCCCCGCCCCTGTTAGAACAGAAGGGAAAAAAAAGGAATATGATAAAATAATTGTGTGTCACATGCACACACATGCACGCCCTGTTTCTACATTTCTTCACAGATGAAGAATTTGCTGTAGCAGACACAGGGTAAGTTACGCCACAGATTACAGAGCAAATCTCCCTGTGGAATGCTCAGGGACTCCACCTAAGGATAAGTGGTCTCTAGAGGCTGAAGCCAGTGCCTCTCACCTTCTGCAATAACCAGACCGCCAGCAACTGCAGGTTGAAGCGTTGGGCCGCACATCTGGGACGCGCAGATGTTCGGCGCGCCGCAGAGGCGAGGATTGCCGCGGCAGGGTTCCGGGATCCCGGCCCGCGGGCGGCCCGCAGTCACTAGATGGCACACTTGGACAGCGCACCGCGCTGCCGTGCCCAGCGCCTTCCCCGCGGGACGCGCCGAATTCATTCTTCCGTGCGCGGGCTGGCTCCGTGTGTATCGTATTTTTATTGCAGCTTCCTGCCTTCGCTGGTAGGCTCACAGTTCATTATTAGCACCCAGAGCTCAATTTCTCTGTCTTCCGTTACAGTTAAATTGATATTGCCATCTTTAATTTTGGAGGACGGCTGCTTTAAGGAATGTCTGCAAGCAGGGATACGCCCTGGCTGCCACTCCAGCAGCAGTCACGCATCTGGAAGGTTAGGGGATCTGTGATTTATCTGGAGGGGATATAATGCATGGTGCAGCCCCTCCTGGGTTCTGATCTGAAAGAACAACTTTCACAGAATATTTGTACCACTTCAATCCTTTCCCTAACAGTCCCCAACAGGACTTACCGTTGCTATCACCAATACCAATAGCATGAACAGTAAGAATCAAGAATTGTTTGCCTCTTAACCTCCCTGGGGAGGAAAAATGTGAATCAAAGCAGGTGATGGGTGCCAGTCTCAGTTCTTGCTCAGATTCTGCTCTATTAGTCCTGCTAGGTGGACACTCTATCTCCTTTAGCATACAGTACTCCCGTGTGTTGCAATAATCACAAATTCAGTGAAATTACTCCTATTGTACCTTTTGCTTTGAATTTCATCCTTGCCAACACAAGAAAGTTATTGGCATGTGAGGCTATATACACATGCAGCTCTTGAACCCTGCCCTCCACGCTGGAGACGCGGTGCTGGCGCCTTGGGCTGGTTCTCCAGCTTGTGTTGAAGTCCACTCCCCGCCTGGCACAAAGCAAACAACTCCTCAGGGATGCACTTTTACAGCTTGTCAGTCTGATTGTGTCTACAGGAACGGTTTAAATTGGATTAGCAAGTGTGAAGCAAATCTCCTAATCGCGTTTCTAATGACGCCTTGGGCTGCCCAGGGGAGCTGACCCCTGAGCACTCCAGCAGGATGCCTACTGTGGGAAACCACAGGGGAAGATGTGCTCCAGGAGTGTCCTTAGAGCTCCACTGCTGGCAGGCTGTCCCTGCCCACGGGACCAGCCCAGAGCTAGTCCAAAGTGTGAACAACTGGAAATGCCAAGTCCCCAAAGGAAACCCCTGCACTGTACAGACACAGCCCTATAGTGGAACTCAAGTGCACAAACACATGTGGAGATACTGTTCCTGATGCTTCATGTGGAATTTCTCCCAGTTTTCATTTAGAAGCAGTTCCTGGATTTGTCTGTTAGTGATCTGAATACTGTGTGTTGTTTCCTTTAAATTAAAGCTTGTGGAGAATTTTGCCATCAATCAGTAAGAATGTGCCTGCTGTGTGACACTTTTCTTTCCTCCCTTCTCCTTGCCCCTCTATGAAGTACCAGCCAGGACTGTCCCAGGGATTTGTTCTTCTGCAGTGTTGATGGACATGGTACCAGACACAGGAAAAAATTCTGTTTCATACAGAGAATTAACATAACCCCCTGTCCTGCCCCATAGTCTGTAATGCCAAGGGGTTGAAGCATATAAAGGCATGTTGCAATTTGGCCCTAGGAGAATTCAGTCACACAGGGTAGCTGTTTTCAGCCTTGCTGGTTTTCACTTTTCACCTTAACATTCTGGTTTGCAACACGATGTATAAAATCCAAGCTCAATGTGCCCTCTGGTGAGAACCTATTCCTTCCTTCTTCTGATTAAAGAAGCACTGTCAGAATTTAATGCCCTAGTTTAATCTCTCTTTAAAAAGGGACAGAGAGGGCCTGCTGATACCACTTAGTCATGGAAAAAAGTTCTTCACAGCAACCCCTTCTGTTAGACACCAATACTATCTAGTGATGCATGTTATTCATCTCCATTTTAATTGGTGGTATATGATAAATTTAGGCCTTGAAGTGTGACTCTGTGGCAAGAAGTGAAGCAGGGACAGAGGAGAGGAGGGATAGAGCCAGGACTAGTGCTCACACCTGTAACCTTTTCTCAGTGGGTCACTTTTCCTTGGGGACCTTCTCTTATGCTAAAATATTGCAAGGTTTAGAAACACACAGCAAATATTTGTATCAGCTAAAACATACATTAATTACACAGGTACAACTAAGAGGCTACTCAGTTAAGAATTACTCAAATATTAACTGAAGTCCTTAAATAAAGGCTACTTCAGCTAATTATTACAAGTATTACCAGGCAGGTAGGCAGTGTTTGGCTGGGAGAGGAGCTTCCATTTCCATCACTCTTTGGAGAGGACCATGATTCCTCATCTGGCCAAGCTGCTGTTTGCTGAGTCTCTGCCTCCTCTCTGAGGCTATTGCAACTTTTGCCCCTCCTCAGTATTTTCCAGCTAACTGTTACTGCCTTTACAATTTCACTTCTGCCTGTGAACTTACTTTCATGTGGCTTTAGCCTACACCCTTTCTTGCAGCTGGACAAGAAGTTTCTAAGCAAAACTCTGCCAAGGCATCACAGCTGTGCCACTGCAAAAGCAAGCCCTGGGTCACAGACAGCTGAACATCTGGGCTGCTGTTTAGCATCTGGAAGTTAGCTGCACATTCCCACCAGAACAAAGGTAAAGGCATAATATTGCTTTGTCGTGACACCTGGAGTGGTGTCATACTGGTCATTAACATTGGGGGGGTTAAATTGTGATTAGGGCAGGTTAGAACACTGGCTCTGGATATTTTGGTACCATTATGAATTTCAGGCTGGACAGTTCATCATGACACCAGCAGCAGAGTCCTTGAAGTAACCACTGATTATATCACAGGTGTTCTATCAGACAAACACACCGGGTTTGATTTCTGAAAAAATCTTCTAGTGATAGAAAATGTCCCACTGGCTCAGACAGATTGTCCTTGGGGTTGCATTAACACCTTAAGAAGGACCAAGTGCACCCGAATGCTTTCAGCAAGATCACTGGTTTTGAAATAGGCTATAAAAGATTTGGACAACAAATTCTGGGGTGGAGTCTTTTGAGGAGAACAAAGAGAATATTAGAATCTACCTTTTGAAAGTTCAGACAGAAAGGAAGAAGATCAAGCTTTTTGGACAACGGAGCAGAAAAGCCCTCAGATTTCTGATAACTGAAAGAAGCACTTACATACCAGAAGTCACACATGGAGAGAATGAAGAATGTGATCTTTGTGGAGCAGCTGGAAAAAAAAAAAATCTTTGATTTGCTGGTTAATCAGAATGTACTGCAGAGAAATCAATTTAAGGATAATCTCATTTGCTATTTATTTCTGGCTCATATTTCCACAGGCCTGGATATATGCATTTCATCAGTCATCTACTCTGGAGAGGAATGGCATAAATTTCAACACATCTGCTATTTTTGCCTGCAAAATATTCAAAATTGTTTCTGCAGAAGCTATGGGCAGCAGTGGGGGACATTTATTTAAAGAAACTTGGAACAATGGATCACTAGTGATTAAAATAAAAATGGAAATTACATTCTGGATGCAGGAGGCAAATGAGTATTGCATTTACAATACTCTAGCATTTAGCATGTATGAACCATGGCTGAATAGTTGCATTTTGGAAATTTTGAAACCTGGTTGTCTTTTGAAAAATGCAGATTCAAGCTTCTCATTTTATGCTAATGTGAAGAGGTGAAGGAGAATACCAGTTTGTTGAAACAAGTGAATTAGCATGTGAATGGGGCGTATGGACTTCTCCCTCTTGAAATGGGGGCTTTCAAAGTACAAAGTAGGATTTAAATCTCACACTGTGATTTTTCTCTTTTCAGATCCCCAAATCATGTTACTTGTAGTGCATTAATAGGCTTTGAGCCTGTGCCCCATCGACTAGAGGTGCTGTCATTTTTACTAATAGCCATAATCTACAAATCTAGCAATCAATGAAACAACCTGTTTTCTCTCCCCCTTCCTAATTCTTCTTTTGGATCTCACTTTCAGTTTTCAGGACTGATGGTTATGAAAACACTTGCAAAGTAAGAATGTAAATGGCAGACCAGCCTGGACTCTCTCCTTCCTCATCAAATCCTTTTATTTAGAGGACTGCACTGTCAGCCTTGCCAGAGAGGTTTGCCTTTGGTGCTGATTTATTCCTTGCAAATAAGACAGGCTTGCAGCACTGTATTGCTGAGGAAGCCAGACTGCAGTGACACAGGAGAATTCGTGCTGCTAGAGGCAAGAGACTTGGGGAAGTAGTTTCAGAGATGTTTCCACGACCAGGGTGACTAAAACATCACAGCTCAAACAACCTAGTCCCATACTGTAACAAGTCAAGCCACCTTCAGCAGAGACTATGACATTTTTTGCTCATGTGAAGTAAAAACTCAGGAATCTCTGCTGTGAATGAAATTCCCCAATGAAAGCAAATTTTGCCTTCCAAGATCCTCTTCTCCCTCTCTCCCACCTCCATTCCCCAGAATTAGCCGTAGTAACCTGGCCTGCTTTCCAAATACCTGCTTGTGGTTTTGCCATGGAGTGCGCGTTTGTTTTCCTTCGTTGCATTTTACTTGCCTCTGATTAAAGATTAAAGCAAAACAAAACTATTGTAGCTGGTTCTAAGTGCCTCCGTTAGCAAAGAATGGAGCTTGCAGAAAGTCTGCTCTGGTGTCACGACACCAGAACTGGACCACTCTGGGCTGCTTTCAAGCCAAGTCCTGCAAGTATGACTTGGTAAGGTGTTCCCTGCCTCACCCAGCCTGCTTTTATTTGCACTTACATGCACACTATCTTTAAAACAACATTATAGTTGACAATAACATGGAGATGTTTCAGTTTTAGTTCCTTTATTTGTTTGGGGTAATCTCTGTCTTCCTCTGATGAAGTAACACTAGTCTGAGCTCTGTAGCAACTGGATGTGCCCACTGCAATAGCAAAGAGCGGTGGCTAAAATCCACTTGTGCTGCACTGCCAGCTGGAAAGGTAACAGGAGGTGCAGTTACATTAGGCTGCTTCAAAGGCTATAAAACTCTTCTTTCTCCTGGCAATGCCAATGTTTGCCTTTCTGACTAAATGACTGACTCTTGGGTGCAATAACTGCTTTGCTCCATAGGGGGAATGTAAGTCACTCAATAAAAGAAGTGTTTACAGTCATAAGATTACAAAGGTTGTTTATTTTCGTTTGTTTTAAAAATGGATGTGTACTTGTCTTGATTGTTCTACTGGCAATAAAGGTTTTCTAATCAGTTCAGTGAAAATCTTGATTGGTAGAAGATTGGTGTTGGTGCTGCCTTGTACTGTGATGTAGTGTCTCCCAAAGGGAATTTTCATAAGACACCTGTCATTTTCTCAAAAGAAGGCAATTTAGGTGGTAGCTAGTGGAAAAGACCATGCTGTTTTTCAGTTGAAGTCACTCTGACTGCCCTTTGAAAGTAGTGACTGGTGTCACATTCCTAAATCTGCTTTACAGTTTGCTGATTTCAATGAACTCAATGTCTGCAACAGAGAATCCGAGAGCTACTGCTATATCTACAGTAGATGAGATCCTGTAACACAGCTGAACAAGTCTCATACTGAAAGCAGTGGTTCTACCACGCCTCTGGTTCCTTTGCAGCTCTAGAGAGGAACTTCTTCTCTCCATTGTTTTGATAAGGAGTGGGAAGTAGGACCACTTCTCTGCTTCTGCAGATTAGCTCGCTAAAATGGCACGGCCTGAGGCTGGGTTAGTGCCCTCAGCGGGGCAAGGAAACACACCTGGGAAAGGGATGGGGGGGGTTGGACAGCCCCTTGCTGCGGCTGAAGTGCCTGTGGCAAGGTGTAAGCCTGGTACAGACATCAGCTGTACTTTCCACTTGTTGGACCTGAGGTTCAAATTTAGGTGGCATTGCAAAGTCCAGCCACTGCAGACAGCACACTCTGACAACTCAGGACTGGCTTATCTACAGCCATTAACTTCTGGGTGCCCTTCGATTCCTAAACCTGAGCATTAGCAAAATAGCTGAGTGACTTTTGGCTGGGGCCAGGATGTAGATGCTTCCTCAGAGCTGTCTCAGCTTCTTTGAAATTGTTTCCCAAGAGATGTGTTAATCTGTCTTTATATATCATGAATGCTATTCTTAGGAGCTACTTTTGATTTGTTCAGTGTGGCAAGGCAGGATACAGTACTGTGTTGAGCCATAAGTTTTATGTCCACTATTCCCCCACAAACTGCAAATGCACATCCCTATACAGATGTGCCTCACATTTGTCTTTGTCTGTATGTGAACCTACATCAAGTCATAAAGATTGAGTGGGATGTCTATATCTTGCTAAAAGGAAAAGAAGCCTCTGTGATATCATGTATATGGCCAGTGTATCAGGTTTGCATGGCAGGGATTTAGTAGTGGGGGGGCTACAGTGGTGGCTTCTGTGAAAGGCTACAAGCAGCTTCCCCCGTGGCCAGCAGAGCCAAGGCAGCCGGCTCCAGGATGGACCCGCTGCTGGCCAAGGCTGAGCCTGCCAGCAGCACTGGTTGTGTCACCGCGTAACATATTTAAGAGCAGGGGAAAACCTGCTCTGGGAGCAGCAGCAATTGCTGATGGAGGAAGGAGTGAAAGTACATGAGAGAAACAGCCCTGCACACACCAAGGTCAGTGAAGAAGGAGGGAAAGCCGCTGCTCCAGGCACTGGTACAGAGATTCCCCTGCAGACCACGGTGGGTCAGCTATCCCCCTTCAGCCCATGGAACACCACACTGGAGCAGAGATCCACCTGCAGGACCCCTTGCCAGAGCAGTTGGATGCCCAAAGAAGACTGTGACCCTGTGGGAAGCTGGCCCTGGAGCAGGGTCCTGGCAGGACCTGTGGAGAGCAAAACCTACACAGAGGCAGCTTTGCTGGCAGGATTTGTGACCCTTTGAGGGATCAACAATGGAGCAGCCTGCTCCTGATGGACTGCAACCTGCAGAAGAAACCCATGCTGGAGCAGTTGGTGAGGAACTGCAGCCCGTGGGAAAGACTCATGTTGGAGAAATTCATGGAGGACTGTCTCCTGTTGGAGTGACCCCAAACTGGAGCAGGGGAAGAGTATGAGGAGGAAAGAGTGACACAGACAAAGTGTGATGAACTGACTGCAGCCCCCATTCCCTGACCCCTTGCACCCTGGGGAGGAGGGTAGAGACTTTCGGACTAAAGATGATATCAAGACACGGGGAGTGTGTATGGGGTGAGGGTGTTTCTGACAAGAAGTCCAGCTCAAATTTTACACTTTCTCTTACCTGGAAATGTGAGACTCAATAGTTGTGCTGCACCACGGGTAACAGCTGTAGCACACACAAGACAGTCCCTTTGAGGTATAGAGTATAGATATCTAGGCTTGATTATGAGGCAGGCTCAGCCATCAGTGCACCCGATGGACCCTTTTTTCCTTTGCTCTCACTTAGAAAAGTCATCCTGTATTTAATTTCCTTTCATTATGCATGTGTAAAATCAAACTACCAGAAGTCAATACTTGTCAAGTGGTTAAGAGCTGGCAAACATCTGCTGAACACAACTG
This sequence comes from Pomatostomus ruficeps, assembly GCA_013400735.1. Taxonomy (NCBI): domain Eukaryota; kingdom Metazoa; phylum Chordata; class Aves; order Passeriformes; family Timaliidae; genus Pomatostomus; species Pomatostomus ruficeps. The sequence goes on along the minus strand of VYZT01004832.1, from coordinate 126,107 downwards.
GAAATGGCTTCTAAAGGCAAACATTCAGAAATCTTAATAATAAAAATGATCAGTGCTTTTCATTCTGCTTTTCAGTGTGTTCATCACACATCGCTCCCAGCTTCAGCTGAGAAGAAAGGCATTAAACTACATGAATGTGGAAATGTTGCTCATTTGAGTGTGACAACCTCTTGTTTAGCATTCAGTTGCTTAATGAAGTGTAAAGATGACTTTGGATCATCAGTAATTCCATTCTTATCCACCTCCACATCCATATCCTTATCTAATCTTTCAAAGCTAATCCATCCTACAACAAACATATAGGCCTGAGTAATGTTGCAATGTGGAGAAAGTAAAACTTCCAGGTTCTCAGGACTCTGCACAGAATCCATTTTTCACCTAAGAAGGGCATTTTATTACTCCTCTTATCTCAAAGCACTCATCTGCAAGCAAACACCAGAGCAAAAGTTTTCTTCCCACCCATGAAGCTCTTGTGCTATACTTTCCCACAGATCATCAAAATAATTTGTTTAATAATTTGCATAATAAGCTGCATGTTATGTTTTGTAGGTAGAAGAGTTGAAAAAACTATTTATTTGTTTATCTTGCTAAATTACAGTATTTTCTAGTCATCATCTTTGAGGAGGCTCTGTTTAGAGACACAGGATATCTTTCCAAATGGTGCTCCTGGAGAAGTCACCAGCTGTTGGCAGCAGCTCTTCAAGCTCTTCTACTTGAAGCAGCCCGAATTGAGGCTACTACATTTACCAGGATCAAGTGCATGGATATGCCACATGAACATGATGCATTTGCTTCTCCCTTGGACTGTGTATTTAAAGACAAATTAAAACAGTTTCTTGTTGGCATCAGTATTGAGCTCCACTACAGGCACGGATCTGAGCAACCACACTTGCATCCTGATGCGACACCACCTTGTTAAGAGGAACTGGGAATTAGGGTCACGATGCAAGAATTCCTGTGCAATACCAGAAAAACTTATCTCTAACCAAACCTAGTGCTATTAGAACCCTGACAAAGGTTTCCTGTTTTAGAGAGGAGACACAATATTCCCTTAATGGTTCTTTTCATTCTCCTTGTAGAACTTCATCTGCTGGAAGTTATGCTTAGGGCTAATTTGCAATGTCAGTGTACATAGACATAACACTGTGTTTGCCTATTTTCCCATCAAGGCCAGTCTACAAGCTACAGAGTGTACACTATTACAGAAAATCAAGCAGAATATGTATTGCTGTTTACAGGGAAGAGAAACTCCAGAATCCAGCAAAAAGCAGTATCAGCAAGAGGTACATATTCAAAGTCCAGGATGTCACAGAAAGGTTAAATATTATGTTTAACTTGTCCTGTGTAAACCAGTTCAGTTTCTTTACTGTGCACTTTCAAATCAGTACTAAATAAAAGGAATATATGAAAATGGGAATAATAAAAGCTTATTGGTTGAACAAGTGCAGAACAATGTTTTTAACAGAAAAATTGGAGAAACTATAACAATTTTTTTAAACTTTACATGGGCTTAAATTAAGACTAAAATACTCACCAATTCATGTGTGAATCTATAGAGTGAAAAAGCCCAATGAACAGAAGAACTGTAGGTTAATAAAACATATCAGGTCAGACAAACACATTGCAATTGCATGTGTGTTATATAAAAGTATTCTAGTGCACGTAATGCTTATTGATTTCAGAAAAGCACTTGATATGATACTGAATTACAAAACTTCTAGCATTTGGTGCATGAGATACAATGAAATATAATGGGGTGAAAAGGACATTGATCAATGCAGAGGAACAAAGTGATGCATCATTGTTCTATAAGGGCAGAGTTGCTATTGGACCAGGGCTCTTCTCAACTCATTTGCTACTGCCAAGATCTGGAAGAGGAAGCAATCAGAAAATGCACTTGTGCTTCTCTAATATTGTTTGGCTGGTTGGTTTTTGGGAGGAAAATGGCTGAGATTTCATTATAAAGTGTGTATTTGGACTCAGATTATTTTTTTTATTAACTTGTCTCTTGGCACACAGGTTCCTCTGGAAAGTGCAGCTCAGGAGCAGGAATTACTCTCTGAAAGATTTTTAACATTCAGAAACTTCACAATGACAAGCATGACAGCTCTTCTTCGCAGTTGTTACAGGAGCTGAACTTTTATGCTATTTTATTTAAGGAATCCAATGAAATTGGTTGATTCTCAAAGAAGCATGTTTTGATGTTTCTACAAAACTGTGGTGTTTCCTGGAAGCTTTGGTTCTCACCTCATGGATTGCAGTGAAACCAAAAAACCCCCAGTTTCAGGACAGTCTATATGGCAGAGCTGTGAAAGTCCTGGGAAATCTGCTTATCTGAGGATTTCCCAGGACTTTCACAGTCTATCTAGCAACTGCACTCAGCCTGCTAGATAGAGTGTCAAGTACCAGCAGAGATGGGAACAACTTCCTATGAGACTATAGTATTTTTCAAACAAAACTGGTGGTTTCTTCTCGAAGATTTGAGTGCATGGAAAACAAATCTTCTATGCAAAATGAACAAAAAGTGCATTTCTCTTTCCATGTGAAAATTTTCAGACCAAGATGACTCAGCCCTGCTGCCCTATGGCAGATTTTATTCCATTTATCCGAGGATATGAGAGCTTCTCCTGCTGCATGGTAAACTTGATGTAGCAAGATCAACTCCTTTTCAGCGTTTTCCTGATGAGACCCCTACAGGTTTCCATTCTGCAAATGAAAAGGTGCTGAGATTATATCCCTCAAAGATACAGGTATGTCAGGGAGTGGTTACAGCAACTCAATTTGAAATTAAGTTTTGAGTTTTCCCCTGGGACACTTCCCTAGCAAGGGAAGAGAAACTTCCTTCAGAGGCATTCCTCTCCTACTAATGCCGAAATAGTGCTGTCCTCCTCCTCGAAGTAGGTTGTCAATCCCATTTTAATGGACCTAGTACAAAACCTAAAGTTGTATTTCTTGTGTACTCTTCCTCAGCTGGTGTTCTTTCAAGCTGTTTCTGGAAAAGAAGTTTAAATGTAAATCCTTGGTACAAGTGTACGGACTGCTGGTTAAATTTAGTTTTGCACATTTTAGATGCAAGTTAGGACCTCGCTGTGGGGTTTTTTTGTATGTTTGAATGGTAAAATGAGCACCAAGACAGTCTTATGAGGATGGGGTTGTTCTGGTGTGGTTCTGTGCCACTCAGTCATAGCTCTGCCTCACTGGTTCCAATGGATCCCTTATGGCAAAGGCAGGATAAAATACCATGGCAATAAGGATACTACTAAATTCTTTTTCTCTGCATTTACTCTCAGTTATCTCAGTGCCAATAATTTTCTCTTCTGCATGCCTTAAAAATCTCAAAAGAAATGAATCTATTTGTTTTTCTTTAGACATGAAATGTTTTACGGCTATTAAAGAGTAATGTACGTCTGTCCATGAATGCTGGACACACAGATGGTGTCATCTGATAGCCAACATCATTTCCATGGTGGCACCAGCTTTGCTTTAAAGCAACTTACAGGGGACAGCTCTGAAATTGAAGAAATTGTGGAGTGCATACTCTAAAAAAACCTAATACATCTGAACCAGGGATTATAAACTATTTGACAAGCCATGGTATTTTTGGTTGCAAAGAGAGTCAAAATTTTCTTCAACTTCCCAGCTCTCAGATTTGCTGAGTGCAATCTTTGATAGTCCCAGATGGTTCCTCCAAAAAGACTGCTGAACTTTGATGGTCAACTAACTAGGATGAGGAACACTAAATGCAGTGACTACCAGATTTTGCTGGCAAAAAATCTTGGCAAAAAACATTTATGTTCTTGGGTAGTAGACAAGAATGGCTGAAAATGTAGACTATGGTAGCAGCAGGATGTAGTACTACATGCACATTCCCAAATGCAATAACTATCAATCTTCTGAACATTGTGGGTAACAGTCCTTCCAAAGTTACCCATCTGAGTGCACAAATACTAGGAAGTGATAAATTAAAAAAAATAGAACCAGATCCTTTTTGAAGTCCAGGAAAGCTTCAGTAAGAAACCTTATCCCTTTCTCACTCCATGTGTTCCCAGTGTGGCTTTGATCCCCTACTTGAATCTACCCTTGAAAGCATATAATAGCAAGCAGGAAAATACAGCAGGGTTATTGACAAAAATTAGTACTATGAAGAGGAGGAATTTGTATGAAACATCACTCTATACTAGTTTTTCCTGTTCTGTGCTGATTTTTCTGTCATCTTGTAAGAGGTGCTTTGAGACTATAATTTTCTGTGTAAATTTTTTCCAAATAACTGTTATCGGTTATTATTATTGTTCATGTTTCAATTGTATTATCCTCATTCTCAATGAGTGCTTCTGAATTTTAAGAAATAGAGGTTATATTAAATTCAATATAGGTTTATTTTTTGGGAGAAAAAATTACTATGAATTCCACAAAGTCAATGTGTCTAGAAGACACTAATAACCATGTTTTCTTGGTTTACAGTTTAGCATTCCTTTTCCCCTCCTCTGACATCCATACAAAGAAGTTCATTATGCTGAATCCCGTGCAGCTAGTTTATAGGCCTACTATGTGTTCTGCAGTGAAATAAAACAAGCTTTGTTAAGGAGATTATGGCTCTGCTGTTTTAAAGGTCTGAAATTTTCACTGTGAATAAATGTTAATTGGGTGAAATACTACATGCAAAAGCTTTGATCCCTGAAAACAGAAGCATGTGTAATATAAAGGTCTGGAAAGAACAAGATCTGAAAATGTAACAAAACCACATCTTTTAGAATCTCCATATCAAGCCTTGCTACAAATTTCTGTAGGAGTGAATCTCTAATTTTAACTAAGTGCTAAGAAAACTCAAACTATGGGAGAACATTATCTTCTGGTAACCTTATTTTCTGGTTACTAGTCAAAGAAGGGTTTATTATTTATCCCTCTGGCTCCACTGAATTAACACACAAAGACAAGTCCCATACAAGGAGCAGCAAAGGCTCTTCCATGTACACTCTGTCATTAGGGTGCACAGTCCCTCTCTCCCATCACAGCTAAAACACAAAACTAAAGGAGGTCAATTTTTAAGTACTGTTACTGAATTCAGTGGTCAACAGTCAGTGCCTGAAATTTCTGAGGGTAGGAAACACCACAAAGCTTTCACTTTTGCAAATATTCTCTACATCAGATCGGTTGTTTTAGGGAATCATTCACAGCAAAACCTGATATTACTGCTTTTCCCTCTCAAAGGTTCTGTGGTTTGTAAGTCATAAGCATTGATTTTATACCAACTCCAACACAGAAAACCAAGAAAAATGATTAAGGCAAGATTGTTTACTCAGATTTAATTACTCATCTCCTTTGTCACAGTGATGGCCCAAGCAAAACTGATTCTGCGATGTGTCCGAGGCTCCCTAGGAGCAAGCCAGAGGCAGGGGGGCTGGGTGGTGATCTCTGGGCCAGGACACCACAGGCACCTTGTCCTCAGTGCAGGGCTCTGGCAAGAGTCCACACCAAGACCCCAGCTCCCTTACAGGTGCTGAGGTTTCCAGTTGCCTGTGTGCTCAACAAATTTTAATTGAACAAGGGACTAAGTTGTTCTGGCTGCTAACTAGGCATGTAAAAGAGGGTCATCTTTGACCCCTTCATTAATTCTAATCATTCCAGATTTGAATCTAACTGGAAAATATGAAAATAATACCTCTGGTAAAAGGGAGACGCTAAGCACCTGAGAAATTCAGCAGTTAGGTTAAAATTTAATGTTAAAATTAAATCCTCTTAAGGGGTAAGTAATTTCTTTCCTGTACAGCGTAGAGGGTTTTTATCATACAAACAACTATTCAGGGACGCTCTCACAGAATGAGCTCAGGAAGCTTTTCTGCACCAGATATGTTCTGAAATACATAAAGAAGGCAGGTTATGAGGTATGAGAAATCCAGCTGGTCCAAAAAGCAAAACTCAGCTTATCATTTAATCCTATTGATCCTAGTGACATTTTGTATTTTGCATGGTTTATGCCACTAATTTCTCTTTATTTAGGCAACCTGTTTAAGAACCAGGTTTACCTGTGTGCTTGCTGCTGTCTTGCACTGGTCAAACCACAGCCTTTCCCATGTGCATTTTATGTTCTCTCAAGCACGTCTTGCAGTCTCCTCAAGCACAAGGCCATGAAGAGCTGTTGGGTGGGCCTGGGATTTTAATGTGTCTAAAGTGTGTATTTGAACAGTTTTCGGAGAATTCGCTCTGTTGGTTCTGTCATCAATTTCTCCAGTGCTGAGAGAAGCTATTGGGAGTCCATTTGATGAGAAGAGCACACCTCTGTTTCACAGTGACTTTGTGTGTGTCTTCATTGTGGTTTTAGTCTGTATCACCATAGACAAAAACAATTCCAATTTTTGCACATGGGTTGGCTAATATAGGTTTAAGAAATTAAAAAAAAAAAAAAAGATGCTGTGACGCTTTATATTGCAAAAATGATTTTGTGTTTAGAAAGACAACTCAATAGTTAACTGTTGTCTTGGTACTTTTTGAAGCTGAAATCGCACTAGAATTACTTAAAAATGTGAAAGATACACAAAATCAAATGGCTTAAATGTTGATAATGAATCATCCTTTGAAGTTGCTAATTTCCTCTTAATTTGGGAAATGTTGTTCTGTCTTTAACAAAAAAAAAGATATTGTTTTCTGCCAGATAATTCTGCAACCCATTTCAGAGTTATGCTCTAAATAATTCACAATCAAATCCTGATGAGTTTTAAAATACTTTTCCTCATCTGCCAAAAAAGCTTCAGTATTAGAGTAGATGTTTCATTTTGCCAGTCTTGATTACATGATATGCCTCTTCAAGCCAGTCATCCCTATAACCTGCAATTGAAGTGATTTTAAAATGCTTTCCAGTTATTTTGTACATTAGGTCAGGGTTTCTCAGTCTCAAATTCTATATGGACAATCATGACAGAAAGGATGGAGAGAGACTTCCAGTAACTGAAGAGTACTGGTTTCTTTTGCAAGTCAGTTATAAAATTAGAGTAATATTATCTCATACTTGCTGAAGTTTACATTGAATTCACTGGAGAAAAAATAAGGCATTTGTGACCAGTTATTTGTCTTAAACGTACCTAAACCACATCATAGCAAAAAGCAGTCAGTGACTGCATTCAGTGACACATTTTGATTTTCCAATACCTGGCTTCGCTTTTGATTCTAGTCATCAACATTAATTTTAATTGTATTCAGATGTTTCCTCAGATGAAAATGGGACTTATTCAGGAAATTCCAGTTATTTTTGAGAGTTGACAGATGCTGGAAATGGACTGTCCTCATTGGGAGCACAAATCTGTGAGAGGTTCAGCCAGGCCCCTTGGTGGGGTTATGGTGGTGAGGCTTCCACTCCTTGTTGTCACTCAGCATTTGCTTTGTCACATAACATGTAGGTGACTTTTGTTCTGCCAGCCCCACATCCGCTGTACAACCCTCTGGATACCTGAGGCTGAATTTTGGGTGGAAGCCAGCTGTGCAGGCACCATCTTATGGACCAGCTGAGACATATTAACTGGTCCATATGAAATCTGAACAGAGGGAGTAGCCAGGTGGGGGCCGGGCTCTTCTCCCAGGCAACCAGCGACAGGACACGAGGACATAGTCTTAAACTGCGAGGGGAAGGTTAGGTTGGACATCAGGAGGAATTTCTTCACAGAAAGGGTGACTAGATAATGATATGGACTGGCGAGGTGTTGCAAAATGTGGAATATGTAAAATTTGCTCAAGGAAGGATGCTGTTTGATATTTGATCATTGTATACTTTCAGGCTTAATCAACAAAAGGGAGATTTAATCTGTGAAACAGATAGCAGCTAGAAATCGAGCTCTGAGTGATGCCTGGGTGTCAGAAAAACAAATAACTTGTTTGTAGAATTGCCTTGTTAAGGTTTAGGGCTTGATATGCTATGATGATCTCAGATGTAGAGGGAGGTTAACAAAGCTTGGGGAGAAGGATGTCCATTGATAGTGGACACAAAGAATGCAGAATTTACAGGCGACAAAGATACCTGGCAGAACTCCCAAGACAAAGAAGAAACGAAAAAAGCCAACTCAGCAATTGTGCCGAAATCAGCTCCAAATGGGTAAGAAGTAATTCTGGCGGGGGGAGATTGAGTCCACCGTCTCACTGACCACCGCCCCAGGAAAACCCACTGTGCCAGGAGAGACTGAGCATGAGGGCTAATTAGCATGACAGATGAGAGACTCATTAACCAATAGAAGATAAGAATATTGATTAATAAGAGAACTATGAACCTTGTAGCCAACGACCACTAATTCTTTTGTTTGCTAAAATCTATAATTAGTAAAATATTTGATAGTTGGTGTGCTTGATTCATGGAAAACCACTGAGCACCCAGGATTGCACAACTCTGAAATAAAATAATTAATGTCTCCCTCAAGCGTCATACGGCAGGTCATGAATCAGATTTTTGTGGACAACACGGGGAGGTGGTGGAGTCGCCGTCCTTGGCGGAGTTTAAGGGAGGACTGGACGTGGCAGTCAGCGCCGTGGTGCAGCTGGCACGGTGGTGTTTGGTCACAGGCTGCAGTCGACGATCCCGGAGGTCTTTTCCAGGCTCACCCAGCCAGCGATTGTGACTCCGGGGAGCGGCGGGGACACCCCCCGCCTCCCGCCCCGCCCCCGCGCGGAGTGCGCGTGCGCGGAGCGGGGCCGCGCTCGCCCCTCCCGCCGG
>VYZT01004832.1:86698-117380 GCA_013400735.1 Pomatostomus ruficeps | reverse complement strand
GGGAGCGCGGCGGGGGCCCGGCCCCGCAGGCCCAGGGCCGTGCGCGGTGTCGGCAGCCGGTGGCCGGCAAACAGCCGCTGCTCGCCTCGCCGAGGGGCCGGGAGGTGCGGGCTTGCCCCTCCTTCCCGCCTTATCCCCGGACACGGGTCCCGGGGGATGGGGATCAAAATAAGGGTTCCTGACCTGGTGTTGTGTGGGCTTAGCGAGTGAAGGAGAGAGTAAGTTAGTAGTCTTCAGTGTGAAAATTTAAATCTGCCGTGCAGAGGTCGATTTACTTAAAGCTCAGGCTTGAACTCTTAACCGCACTTGTGTAGGAGACCTGTTTGTGCAAAATTCAGAAACTCTTAAGGAAATGTTGCTGATAATAAATAGCATTTTTCATTTTAGGAGCCCTGGAATTAATTCCAGGAGTAGCTTGTGTTAAAAAATATGCTTCCATCTAGATAATGCTAAACCCCTGTCTGTATCGGAGGTTATTTGACCCCTGCTTTCTGACACAAGAGTTGTTGAGATTTTGTTATCACATGAATATTGCTGGCAGAGTAAATGTAAAGGCCGTGTATAACACCGTGAAGCTTAACAGAGTGTTCCTTCATTCCGCTCTTACAGTAAAGGTACAAAAGGACAAAAATGAGCCAGTGTTCAGCCAGAAAGTGATTAAAAGTGGGTACAATCGTGCAATTAAGGCAGTGGTATTAGTGAAAGAATGCTGTGACTACAGAAAGCCAGTAATGGGCTTGATATATTGTCTCGGTGAAACAGGGTTTTGTACCATTAAAAAAAAAAAATCCCCAAACCCCTTGTCTTCACTTAAAGGAGAACCTAACTAGAAGCTGTGCTTTCTTTCCCTGGTCTCCACTCGGCTGAGGTTGTTGTCTCTTCCCCACCTCTTCCTGTGCTGCTGGGCTTCTTCTCTGGCAGTGGTGCTTCTTATGCTGTGTCTTTCTGTACTGGCAAGAGCAATGGCCTAAAACTTAGAATATCTTTATTTTAGCCCTGGCACTAAACAAATTGTGTCACCATTGCCTGTTTGAAAGTTGGGTTTGTAAATTGTTGCTGGGGAAGTATTGGTGTTTGTGAACCTTTTCGGTTGTGACTATAGAGGTGTAAAGGTTTCAGGATTTGCTGTAATGCCTTGGATTTTCTGATGAAACTTTGCTTTTTGGTAAGGACTTCTACAGTTCTGTGTTGCCCTGCATTAGTGTTTGCCTTTGGACATCTCTTCTGTGGCAGCCTTTTCATAATGCTATGCTTTTTTTTAACATTGTAGTGTCTGTATTACTTTGAGGTTGGAAAAATATCTTGTGATTCTCCTTGAAGAAGTAGCTTTATTTTACAATTTTAAGCCTGGTTTATTTTACTGGAAATGAACAGAGTGAGAACAGGACATTACAGCCTGGCCAACCTTATTCTTTAAACATGCTCCAGTTGTCACTGGATGTGTCATTGGAATCTTGTGTGTGCATGGCTATGTATTTAAGGGTCTTCATGTCTTACGACTGATGGGAAACTATCTAGTCATTGACATTTAAAACCTCTGAAGAAAAGAAAGTCTATGGTTTAGTCTTGGAAGGTCACCAGGAGTTCTAAAATTAGTAGCTTTATGTTGTATCAACCTCGCTAATCCTATCACCTTGATCTTAATAAGTCTTACGGGCCACTTAACATCTCCACTTACTCTTTAGTGCCTCTATTTACTTGGGAAAACTCAAGTAGGAAAATTACAGCAGTTTAAGCACATAGATTAAACCCAATATAGTTACTCAGTTTAAGTAATCCTAATGTTTACAACTTCGGGTAATTTCAAGTTCAGCTGGAGACTTCAGAGACTAGAGGAAAAATTGACATCAAAATGAAAGTGATAGTGCAAAAGTTTTCACACTTGAGGTGTGGAAGGCCTGGACAATATACACCATGTCAGAGCACTTGTATCTGAATTAGCCAAAAAAGAATCTGCTGGTGGCACAGGACACACATATTCAAGACAGCAAATATGCCAAGCATAAGGAGCACGATACTCAAGGTGCAGTTCAGTTGTGTTTGTTCATTTGTAAGAGTGTTTGATGGGAAGAAGACACTGTTTTGTGGTCAGCTTATAGAGGCTACTTAGTGCCTCACTTCAAAAGAAATGGTATTTTTAATTGAGCTACATGAAGGTAGTGCTTGTTTTGCAAAAATGTGACTCAATTTTCAACAAATGTTGAAGAAGAGTAAATGTGTGGATAACCCTCTCTGGCAGTCTGATTTTGTTGTCTGATGTACATTTCTCATATGGAATTTGCACTTACTGTGATTTGGATTTACATGAAGAAAGTTTTTTGACTTAATTTCTGACCATAATGGAACTAGTGTGTTTCTTATGTCTTTTTTTTTATTGGTTTAAACTAAGTTGACTTACAAATTTGTAAAATTGTGGTGAGCAGAGGAAGAGAAACTTGTGAGCTGGATAGTCTCTTCAAAGATAGTTGATGGCAATGTATATTGAGGTACAGCTTGGGCTTTTTTTAATTACTGACTAGCAGTGTGGGTTGTATGGAACGCAGTTGTGTGCGTAGTGAGGCTGTAGAGTCTCTATTCCTTTCCAGTGATATAATTTAGTGATGTTTATTTTAAAACTTTCTCAGCTTAATTCAGCTACTTAAACTACTGTAAGAGACAGTTTGTCTGTTTAAAGTAGTTTGCTAGTACTAAAAACCTGTGAAGCAAACCGGGACCCGCGGTTAAAGCGGTGACACTCGCTCGGTTTTTGCAGCCGAGTCCTGTTTGTGTCCGTGTTCTGTTGAGCTGGCAGCTGTCTTTGTAGCTGCCGCGAGTGTGTCAGGGGTTACTGTGCCATGGGCTTGGGACCTCTGTGTCAGAAAGTCTGAGCGCTCACGCTGTGCAGCTTTTTTCTTTTTTTGCTGTGTGTGTTTTCTGTTTGCACACTCCTGAATTCTGTTCAGGCAGTTTCTTTTGTTACGAAGTGCATTTCCCAAGATTCTTGTGCAATCTCGTTTTTTGCAAAAGAATGACCTTCTGTAAGCGTGTTTCAATATAAACAAATTTTGACCTTGTTTAATGCTAGTATGTCACTCCAGGTTTATCCAGGCCTCCATAATTATTCTGCTCTGGAAAAAAAGACAAAATCTCCCAACTGGATTCAGCTACATACTTCCAAACTTGGGTAGTTCCTCTGGAAGTTGTTTTGGTAGATTTCCAAGTGCAGGCATTCCTTAATGACCCAGACTAAATTAATTACTAAAATATCTTTCCTGAAATGAACTTGTAAGTAGAAATGTCGTCTAACATTCAGGTCCATGGATCTTTGTACATTTTGGGGGCTGGAGGGGAAAAAAAAGCCCATTCTGGATGTTCTTATTGATAGAGCATCTCAATTTAGATGTGCTTCAGCATGTAAGGTGGGCCTTAGAGAGTGTCAGGTTAATCCAAAATACCCAATATTCTTAACCAGCAGTCACACACATGGGTAACCAATTGGTCAATCCTGTGCCTGGGGAATTAATAACCTGTCTGTTTGAGGAGACTTGCTCTTCTAGGGGTGTCCTAGCATTTAAAAAAGACACCCAGAGATGTGAGCTCCTGGTGCCTGCACTGGAGCCTGTCCTTGGTGTGAGCTGGCCCTGGAGAGCTGCACCAGTGCTGAACCCTGCCCCAGCTGGCAAGCTCCACACAGCTGCCTGCTCACGTCGGGGTACCTCAGTTGACAGTAAAGTTACTGACAAATGTTTTGTGAAATGAATGGTTGTACTGCAAAGGTTACATATAATTAAGCCAAATGAAGACATGAGTGAAGTATAAATGGTGTAATCCTTTGATCATTTATGAAAGAGTCATTTGAAGCTGTGCTAGTGCTGTGGTGTGAATGTGTGCCAGGACACTGTGCTCATGCAATCCTCTCATTGCTGCTGCTCAGCTGACCAAGTGTCTGAGACCTGTGAGTCAGGTGTGCTTTGTCAGAAACACGAACCATCTGCTTTTGGGACTTGTTTACTACTGAAGCTGTCTTGGTCAGTTGTACCTAGCTATATTCTAGCTCTTCTTGTTTCATGTTTCAAATAAAATGCTTTGGATGGATTTTTTTGTGCCTATGGGGTAAAACTTGGTTTTTTTGTTAGCTCTTTGAACATGTCATATATTTGTGTTCATGTACCACAGAGTTACCGATGAGTTTGGATAAAAAAGTTGTGCTTCTGCTTAAGACAGAAGATAGTGAATCACAGTGAATCCTTGTTGTGGAATGTGACTTCGGAGATCCTGATTTTGTAGGTTATAATCGACATATTTGTGGTGACTGCTGCAGTTAGTGGCATTGAAAAATATCACAAAGGTCGTAATTTAGTAATTTGACTGTACTGAGAACAGCTGAGCATGCAGCAGATAATCACAATGAGTGCATGGAACTGTTGTACCTTGGGGCAAATCTGGAGGAAAACATGATCAGTAGGTCCTTGTCATTTTTTAAATGCAGTTTTTGGTACGAAATTGTTTAGTTTATGTGGTACCTAATAAACTTGCCTGTCTTGGGGAATTGCGTGAGGCTCTTCCAAAATGATAAAAAGAGCAAACCAGGTATTGGCATTGCTGTTGGTTGCTGCAGGTTGTATGAGCAGTGTTAGATTGGGGTTTTGCAAGAGTGTTTGTGCTTCGTGTTGCCTTCTTGGTAGAGGCGTGGATCTGAACTGAAAGCCTGCCACTGGAAAGGTAGTTGGCAGATACAATTTGAACAACAGGGTGCAGGGGTAGGAAAGTAGAGATCAAAACCTGCCTTATGTCTCCAAATACAATTATTAATCTTCTTATGGAAGATGGCTGTTGGAAGACTTTTCTACACAAAAAGATACTGGAAGATTTTTTTTTTTTTAATAGAACATTAGTGGAGAGATTGTGCATCTATAGCACTTGCAAGGTTTAGGGCTAAAAGATATTTAATAATTACCTGCAATAATAATTGTTTATTGCCTGCAGCTGTGCTTTTTCTGTTGCTCTCTGTGCATTGTCCTTAAAACCTTACGCTTGATTTAAATGCATCTTCAAAAAAAAAGTCCTCTTAGCACAAATGTTAACCATTGAAGTGCTTGCCACTGAGTGGGATCAGGAAGACGAATACTAGTCAGACATTACTGTCTTTTATTTTCATCTGACTGGCTTCAGCTTCCATCCAGCAGTTTCTTTAGAGGTTTTGTTGGTAGGTTGGAATCCTTCAATGCCTGGAATATTTTCACGGTGTGGTATACTTACATTGTGGTGGAGTATCTTTCTTGATTTTGTAAAGATAAATACATTAAATGAGTTATTTCAAGCCTCATGAAAATACCATGGAATTAACTTCTCTGGTTTTTCCAGAATTTTCAGAATACTGTTCTTCAAATATGTCTTTTAGAGTTTTAAATAGAATCCCTTTATGAATTTTGTGTAACATTGGAAAAAAATTGGTTTGCTGCTGTTTAGTTTTTACCTTGAAAGGCTACCCTTTGGTCACGGTTACAGCTGGATGTGCAAGCTGGATTGTCTGCCTGCTTTTGTTCTTGAATTCTTTTGTGGTTATCACTTTTCCATGTTCAGTCCTTCACTCCCCAGATTTGGGCATGGATAAAGTTTGCATTTCATAACATTAAAAAGGGTTTTCTTTGAATGGGCTGAAGCCCAGCAAGTAAGCTGGAAGCCTTTTTGATGCAACTGTTATTTATAACCTGTTCCTATTTACAACTGCCAGTTGCTGGCAGGCAGTGATGTTCCAATACTATATATAATATTGAAGGGTTTTGTAAGGCCTAATATTGATTGTTTTGAAGGTCTGGAAGAGTCATTGTGGTTAGGTAACTTTGTTCAGCAGTCACTATTGACCTGTGATATGATGGAGATATTTCTGTGTGGGAGTTCTGTGTAATACTAGATTGTGGTGCATTCCATTTACAGAATTATCTGTCTCAGTCACTTTTACAGGCTGTTTATTCAAGAAAGGAATACTTAATTTCCGTGAGTAATTGAGACTTTATATATTCTGAATTCAGTATTTTAATATAGTTATAGTACACATTACATAAATTGCTGTAGATGATCAAACTGGATCACCAAGGTAATTTTTTTTTTCTTCCTCATAAAGCCTAAGCGTTGAAAATTCTGCCTTCAGTAGGTGGTTTGGCTGGCCACTCTTGCCTGTAAGTATAGGCTAGTAGTCTACAGGTGAGCATCCTTCAGCTGATGGTATTGCTTGAGTTTTGTTTCCCAAAACAGCAGAAGATTTCTCTTCTGTGTTCTGTTTGTCTATGGACTGATCAGAGGAGTTGTGCAGCCCTCTGCCTTGGGGTGCTGGGAAGGGGATGATCTTCCCTGCACAAGTCTGCATGCTGGAGCTTTTCCTTCATTCATTCCCTGAAGCTGGTGTGGCGTGTAAGCACACGGCTGAATGTCTTGGGTGAAAGAGAGAGGGCAAGAACTCCTCACCTGCCTGAAGCAGTAAACAATGCCAGTGGGTTTGTGTCTTTCTTTTTAGCAAGTAGCAGAGGCAATGGAGAGTGCTGCTTGGCAGAAATTGAGGGCTTGGGAAGCTTCTTTCTGGAGGGACAAAAAGATGGGATTTGTAGCTCTTGAAGATCTAAGAATGTATGGGACATGTTTTTCTTCTAGCAAGTGGTATAAATTGTTGAAATGCCTACTTTAGAGTAGATTTAAACTAATAAGGAGGCGCTTGAAAATCTGAAATTAAATTTTGATTAAAATGAACATGAATTTGATAGCTTTTCTTCTCATCCAGAATGGAAGAAGTGACAGCCAATGATTTTAAAATAGTGTAACTTCTGTAAGCCAAGAAAACATGTTGATAGGGTCTCTCCTAAGACATAAGGAGAAGTATAAGATGATGTGTCAGTTTGAGAAAGAGCAATTCTGATGCAGACAAAAGATGAGAGAAGTAGAGCAGTGTTAGGAGTTTTGGAAATACTGTTGATTAAAAAACATAATATGAAAGCTGGAAGCAAGGACATCCGTCTTGGGTTGCAGTACAAATAACAGGCAAGGTGAAAAGTCATGGAATAGAAAAGCAGATAAAAAGATGTTGAGATAATGTATAGTAATTGGGGAGAATGCTGAAGTGAAACGTTTACTTGATGAAAGTAAGTACATAATGATAAGGACAGTTGAATTAATCTTTGCTTGGGTCTTCAGAAAAAGATGAATTGTATCCAGAAACATAAAGGAAATCACAGCTCTCCCCTGACCCAAATTTTAGATAAGCTGAAATATGTCTAGATCCTCTTGGCTTAGTGGGTTCCAGTAGAAGTAAATCAGTTCTGTTTTAGTAAGTCAGTTTTTGTGTTGTGAGTAGCTGAACACTTTCTTCTGCAAATGTGTGTGGCCTGGTGCAGCACACCTGGTGCTTATGGGTTTAATGGAAATAATGGATGGCCCCAGGATTGTGGAAGTGGGAAAAAACACTGCATGTCTTTCAGAGAAAAGGAGGAGGAGGGCATCAGAATTAAGTCAGGTTGACTGAAGTAGCTAATAATGAAGTAATACAGAGATAAGCACCAAGAGATAATAAGGTAGTAAAGAGACAATAGATTGTGTTGGCCTGGTCTAATTTCCAAGTTAATTTGGTGTGTGCTAGGGCAGTAGCAATAGGTGCTGTACCTGGCTTTTTATGAAGCTTTGGCACAGCCCCATGCGAAATTCTTAATTAAAAAAAACAAACACCCCTGCCCCCCCAAGATACAAAATAATGGAATAACTTCAAGGTGAGGTTGCTATATCATAGATGTTCACTGTTATGGTGGGTTGACCCCATCCAGCAGCTGAGCACTCACCCAGGTGCTTGCTCACGCCCCCCGGCATGGGGAGAGAATAGGGAGGACAAAAATGAGAAAACTCATGTGTTGAGAACAAGACAGTTTAAGAAGTAAAGCAAAGAGGAAGAGTAACAAGTGCTGCACAGGCAGTCACTCACCAGCCCCCAGAAGCAGAGCTGTGCCCAGCCAGTGTGATGGATGATGTCCTGGGTGACAAAGCCAGCCGGTTTGTTATTGCTGGGCATGGCAGCACGTCATATAGAACATCCTTTTGTCCAGCTCAGCCCTCCTGGCATTATCCCTATCCAGCCCGCTACCCACCCCCAACCCTGCTTGCTGGGGTAGGGACTGAGTGCAGGAGAGAGAGAGAAACCCTTCATGCTGAGCAGGGCCTGTTCAGCCACAGCCCAAACGTGGCCGTGTCACCAGTGTTTCAGGGCACAGCTCCAAAGCACTGCCCCTTCTGGGGCACTGTGAGGAGAACCAGCTCCAGCAGCCAGCTCACACAAATGTTTATGAAGAACAATTCATAAATACTCTGTGTTGCACTAGCAGTCACTGATCTTCACAGGACTGTGTTGTGGGGTGAGTGGTATGTCTCAGTCCTCCATCACTCAAATCAGTATAATCTATCTTACAATTAGACATAGATTTAGGAATTGTTTTATCTAATTCCACAGTTACTATGTTAGAACAGCTTTTCTCGTTGCCAGTTAGGCTTAATATATTGGTCTTTTTTAAAAGCCACCTTTTTCTTAAAACTGCTGAAATATTTTACAGGCTGCTACTTATCCTTTTAAAAATGTTTGAGTTTTTGTGTTTTTCTAGAGTCAGTTAATGTAATTTTTCTTTTTGGAAATGTTAGGTTGAAAGGATGAATTAGAGCATAGAACTGTGACTCTCGAGGTACAGTTCTCCTTATTCTGATGCTTAGTGTGTTATAAGAGGCTATTTATTGGCTCGTGTTTCCTTTAAACCTTTCTTTGTAAATATGACATTCTCTTATATTTCTTTGTTCTGTTTAAAGTATTTTCTGTAGTTTATAGTCAAAGTAAAAAAGTGACACAGTGTTATAAATACTTTCACTGACTTAATTAATTAAAATAGGCTTGTGCAAATTATAATTGGTGTTTTTCAGAGTTAGGTTTAAGACTGAATAGAGAGAGAGGCACATTTTTTTTTGCTAAAAATAATTTACATTTTAACTGCTACTTGTTTGTTTTAATCCTTGTTTATGCTTTTCTGAAAGATTTTTATAGACTGCAAAAATACCTTCAGACTCTGATAACTAGCAATGACATAGAGGAATCCTCTAATCTTTTTTTGTAATGTGGTTTGTTAATTATCAGAAGTGTTTTGAAACAAGACGTTTAACAGTCTAATACATTTTACCTCAGTGAGACTGAAGGGAAACTGGAGCATGTGGTATTAGCAGTATTTTTATGTAATTGGTTTTAACTTTGTGAGTCTTTGCTTATAAACGTTAATTTTATTTATGCTGGGGATTTGGAATAGCTTTTTCTTTGGCAGGTTGTCAGGAACTAAATGATAAAGCAGGGATTTGTGTTTTTCTGGAATGGTTAGAGAGAATTATGGAAGTTTTTCATAAAGGTTAAGAAGGAAGTTGTCAAAGTTGTGAGAGCTTAGGGAGAGTGTTAAAAATTTGGAATATCTAATTATAATCTTCAATGTGAAATGGATTTTTACCTCTTATGGGAGGAAAAGGTGATTATAAGACCCAAGAAGCAAAATTCAGTCTTTTCTGGTCAGTTTATTGTAACAGAAGCTGATCAGAGGAACAAGAGGGGAATAAGGTTTCTTTGGCTTGGTGCTTTAAGCCTCCTCTACATCTAAAAAAAAAAAGTTTTCAATTTGTTTTAAAATTCTGAGTCTCACCAGAGCAAAACACAAGATTTGTTTTGTCCAGGGTCTCCTGTTTGAAAGCCACAGAGCCCCCTGGCAGTGAAGGTGGGGGCTGCTGTGCACCTCTGTCCTGCTCTGACTGCTCCCTGCTGAGGTCTCAGGAGTGCTGCTGGAAGAGGAGCTGATCGGTCTGAAGAGTCACGCTGCTTGGGTTTGGTTTGTTTTAGAAGCCCCTCCTGCCTGGCCAGGGAAGGAGTGTGGGTTGCACAGGTAGTTCTAAGATCAAGAACCTGGTTAGGGCCATGGTTTCTCCTGAGAACATTTTGGCTCTTTGCCCGTCATTTTCTGTGGGGAGTGCCTGTGATATGGGAAGACAAAGCTTTGCCGCTAAAATGATTCATCTGATCTTCAGCCTACTCCTAAATTGCTCAAAGGAGAGACAGTCTTGGGTCTCTATGTCTAAAAATAATACAGCTTGTGGGTAATGGGTTGAGGGCCTCTGCATTAAACTTTATAGATACTTTTGATTACTGTGTTGTCTCTTGGCAAATGGGTTAAAATACTCAAAAAGTTATTTCATTAGAAGTGAGTGGTAAGCAGCTAAACATTGGTTTTAGATCAGGGAAGCTTATTTTAAAAATGTGCACTTTCTTTTTAATTCGGGTTGTTCTGTTTAACAGTACACGGTGCTGTTTACAGCTTTGACAAGTGATTATCTCATAATCCATTCCTCTTGAGAGGGACAGACGTGTCTTCACTTGGGTCTTTTCTGTGACAAAAAGGCGGTGGCTTTAGGAGTTAAAATTAATGATTGCAGTGTATTGTGGATCTCTTAACTCCTCCTGTTGATCTGTTCCAGTTCAGCAGTAAGTTAGGCTGCTTTCCAGCACAGTCGGTTTCATTCAGAGGACCATTTACTTGAAACAGGCTTACTGGAGTTCTCAAGTTATATATTGTTACGTATTGCGTTATTTATTATTAAATTAGTGTATAGCTAATGTGATAGTAAATGTAATAATTCAGTCCCTGTTGAGCTGTCCTGCTGTGCTAAGGACAGCTAGCTGACATTTCTTTCTTTACCTGCATTTATATGAAAACATGAACTGATTTTTCTCAATGCCAATGGTATTCCTTAACATGGGCATAGTAATTAATACACATAAGATATAAACCAGCTCACTCGTAGGGGTTTTGGAAATAAGTGAAGGTAATTATTTTTTTTCTGTATATGAATTCAAGAGTAGTTGTATTTATTTTTTTAACTTCTTAAGTTCAAAAATCTAGACCTTGTTTATGAACGGGATTTAGTCTGGTCCTTCAGATAACAGGATATAGGCTAATATATTCTCCTGGGTGAATGCTGCACTGAAATTTTCCTTTGGAGCAGAAAGGGAGCATTGCAGTTGCCCTGCCAGTCAAAGAGTGCTTGAATGTGTTGTTGTTTGAATTGCATAAATTGGAAATGGTTTATTAAATTCAGCTGTTTCAGTACTTCAGCCCTTGTTTTATCCATAGGCTGTGTCAGGTGACTGTTGGAAAGTTTAACTGGAAAGCTACCTGAGGTGAGCTTCCTAGTGTAAATCCATGGCCATACAGTGGTGATAACTGAGTTCTCATCTGTGAACATAAACCATGTAGATTGAGAAGACTCACGCACCCCTATTGCTGTGCTTTCCCTGAGGCTGAAAAGGCCCAACTAGTCACGGGAATTGGGCTGAAGAACAGAAACAAGTATTTGGGAAAGATTACTTGCAGACTTCAGTTCCTCTGGTTTTCTGGTAGCAGTTATTTGACAGAACCTAATTGACTTCATGAAAGTGATATGTTTATTATAGTTCAGTAAGATCTAAAAAATATTTTTTGTTTTTAATTCTTCAGGTTTCATTTTTTGCATCTCTGGTTTCCTTACTGACATAGAACCAGTCTCTCAATGTGCCAATCATACATACCGAGTGAAAGCATGCCCTTAAAGCAGGACGCTTGCATGAAACAATTGCAAGAGTTGGTGGAAGTAGCCTTAGAGAGCAGTAATGCAACTTGGGCTGCAGCTTAATCCTGAGGTGTTTAAAAAGAGACTGAATGCCTGAGGTAGTGTGGTTTGTATCCTTAAATTTCGGATCCTCCATCTGCAGGCTACCATGTGGGAAGGGTTGTGCGGGCTGCGGTTGCTGTTCTGTAGCACAGCGTGGTGGGTCCAGTTTGAAAATACGGATTTCTTAGATGCGGTCTGTGGTAGGGAGTGAGGGTCAGCAAGAGTCAACATCTCCTTGTTGTATTCTGTGTTCTTTTTCCGCTTGCTTCATCATCTCCACTGGGGTTTACAAAGCCCTATCTGGTACCAAGCAAACAAACCCTGTATACTTTTTGTGGGATTGGTATTTTTAGTGGTTGGTGAGATAACTATCTAGAGAGTATGCTGAAAATATAATAATTTCCATTGGGCAATATGAATGATTTTGGACTTGGACTTGTTTTGCTGGGTTTTGTTTCTTAGCCACATTTATTTGGGCTGTGCAAGCATAGCTTGTTTGTCTTTTAATAAATAGCCCCTGCTCCTGAAGTGGTGTGTAATCACTGAGATTCAACTATTCTTCCTAGGTTCTGTTTTCCTACCTTCAGCCCAAGTTGTTAGTTTTAGCTTTTGCTCAGTCTGCTCTGATGCACTGACCTTTTTGCATATTCTTTTGAAGATTTCTTCATCCTTCTGCTTCACTTTGTTTTGTTTGCCTATACGGGAGCTATAAAATATTCTAGAAGCTCAAGAGACGAGAGTAGATATGGTTGATCACTCCTGCTTTCCTGTCTTTCTCTCTTTATTTTCCCCTATCTAAAAGCAACAGCAGTAGTTTCTGATCTTGTTTTTATGGATTCTGGAGGAAGTCCCTTGTCTCTGGCATACAACAGGTGGGACTTAGCTTTTGAGTCTTGAAGTAGTACTGTGTTCGATACATAGTTAATGGAGAGAACTAGACCTCTGCCTGAAGTGAAAAGAGCACTTTCTTCTTTTCCTGCCTCCTCTGACAGATGAGTGTTAATATTCAGAAACTACTGATGTTTTTATGATGTGACCTTGGCAGTCCAGTGACAGCCTGGTGATGTGACAACTGTATTAGGTTTTTGAACTAGGTACTTTGATCATCATTGTGAAGGATTATTGCTGGAGTCTGTTCTCAAATGGATATTCATTAATTTGGGAATCTGGCCGCTGAACTGAGAGCATTGGAACCCGAGTTCGTGGTTTCATACTGTATTTCTGCTGTCTTCTGCAGCAAAATGGAGATTTGTGTAGAGCCTTCTGTATGGAACTAATCCTTTTGTGATGTGAATCTTGGACAGCACAGCTTTGGCAGTTTGTAGAATTAGCCAGAATTGAATCCGGGCCTGCTGCATGTGTGTGAAAAGCCTCTGCATTGTTTGTGCCTCTTGTTGCAGAACCCAGAACAAAAGTTTCCTCTAAGTGCTGCTTTGCAAGAGTTGTCTAATTTGTTTTCCATTTCTTAGCACTGTGGAGTAAAAGGTGAAAGTGAGAAACAGAATAGATGAGTAAATATTAGAGAAGAGTTGAATCCAGAGAGGAGAAAAGAGAATAGCAGAGAAAACCAAGAGTAGAACTCTGTTTCCTGCGTTTCCTTTGAATGGGAGGTCCACCAGTGGTAACACTGATGTATAACCCCAAAACATTCCACTTTTAATCTTCTCCCTTCTGATGGCATTACATTTAGAAGTTCTAATGCATTAAAGTCTGCTTTTGTGACCTGTGCTGCCTCAAAGGTTCTGGGTCATGTTTTATTCATAGGTTTTTCTTGATTTTTTATCTCCTTCTAGTGTCTCCTTCCTGTCTAGTCGAATAATTGGCATGATTCATTTTTGGTGGAAACATGTAACACTTTTTCAAATCTGAAAAAGTTGTTTTAATATTAAATGTCATCTTCTGGGTGAGCTTTTTCTGACATTTTAACGTGTTACTCTTATTTAAATAAGTTTACCTATATTTTCAATTTAAACTTGTGCAGTGGCAGTCACGTCATTCTTAAGGTATGTCATATTTCACTGCATAAGCAAATCCACCAGCATTAACTCTCTCGTGAGCAGTGACCATTCCAAATGCAGCAGTGTTCGTACAGGTACCATTCCCACTGTATTTTTACTGTTAAATTGAAGATTGTCTGTAGAATATTCTTCACTGACCTTAGTTTGATGTAAAGTCCAGGAGATTGCGAAAATAAGAAAATACATCAGCCAAACAAAGATATAAGCAGCAATGTTGAAGGCTGTGTCTGTTGCCAGTATATTACAGTGACTTGTTTTTAGTCAGAAGAGTCTCAAGATTGGCATCAGAGTCTCTCTTTGTTGCTAGTTTTGAACTGAAGGTTTGAAAGTGGCAGAGAGAAGGCCACGAATATGCTTTTCTATGTGACTTTGGTGTAGGGTGACTGATGAGCCCAGACAGGTGAGATTGTCCAGAAGATTGAAAGTGGTAGAACATTTATTAAACAGTTTCTTTTTTTAAACTGGTCCTGGCACTTGACATTTCTTCCAGTTTTTGTGCTTGCTATGCATGCGATAGTAGTAATTTGAGGATTAATTCTTTTACAAATATCTTGCTTTTTATTGTCATTTTTCTGTCAAAGTAACTATTACTGTATAACTTAATTTATGCAGTCCATGCTGTGCCTTTGCTACCTCTGACTTGCTTCAGAGTTCCCACTTTCTGCTTGTTTTCCTGTGCAAAATTGCACTACTTTCTCTTTGCAGGTGATTGACAAAATATGGAGTAATCACTTTCTTCCTCTTGGGTCATGAGGGAATTAGGGCTGCAAAGAATGTTAGGCAGTGTTCTGTCTAATCCCATTTCAGAGACTGAATCAACTACCTTAATGTAATTTTGGGCAGATGTCTATCTTCACCAGTAAAAGAGATGGCTAAACCAGATCAGGTTGCTCTCTTTTACAGTGTTTACCATCAGGAAGTTTCTGCAAATTAATACTTAACTCTTCTGCAGTTTTAGTCAAATGTTTGTTTGGTTCTTGATGGACAAGGTTACTGCTGCCTCCTGTGTAGGGAACTGTGAGGCCGTGGAGACTATCGCTGTGTTCTTTATTTATTTCTTCTTAGGTAATTCCACCAGATTCACTCATTCCTGTGTCACAGACTGGTTTTTTTTGTCGTCTTGATTTCAGCTGCATCCATCTATGCTTTTAGAAGATGCTCAGAAATTAATGTAATTTACCAGCCGAGTGGGATATTTTATGTCTGCTTTTCCTTTATCCTGTTGGGTCAAATTCTGGGTTAAGTTGCAGGCACTGTAGGTATGATTTTGGAGTTTTTTAATCAGCTTGAAAGTGTAACTTCATTAAGAGTAAAAATCTGAAGATAATCTAGCCTCTTGACCCTGAATTAATACCTAATCCCTTAGAAAACACAATTACTTTTATAGGGTTATTTTCTACCAGGAAGAATAGTATAGGATTGCTTAGTTCCCTGCAGTAGAGCAGATGTCTAACAAAGAGGTTGTATCCTGTCTGGTTTGTTCTTTTTGTTGCCCTACTGTGATTCTTATTGAAAGAAACTTGTTTCAATGCCTGATTTAGGAATTCGGTCTGCACAACTATTCCACTTAAAGCCACAAAACTGAATTATTGTTCAATTGCAATCAAGTATTGCTGTTTTATAGACAGTGGGAAACAAATGGTGGTGGTGTGTGCAAAATTCTGAATCCTATATATCATGAGATGCCTTGCTTTCCTTTCTCCTTGGCTTTGTGGATAGGAAATGTTTCGCTTTGAGTCTTCTAGTATTTCCATTTTCAGTTTTTTAAAAGCATACTGTTAAAGAGTGTAAGTTTTTGGAAATAAAGCCAAATACAGCCCTTGATGCCTAGTGCAGTGTAGTTTCCACTAGGGCATAGGATGACTGTTCTTTCTTCCATTTGAATTCATATGGAGGTAAGCAGGTCATGGTTTCATATATTTGTGTTCTTGAGTAATTTGTTGAGGGCTGCAGTGTAAATCAAGGAGGGACTATTCACAAATTTAACTTTCGCTTTAACCCTGAGAGTGATTTCAAATTCCCTTGAACTGAAACTGCTAGATTGAGACTGGCTTTAGCCCGTGGTGTTTAAGACAAAAGCCCGATTCTGGCAATGTGTATTGACCCAGCTGTAGTCAGAACAAAATCAAGAAAGATTGCTGTATATTTTGAAAAATAGATGGAATGACTAGATCAAAATTAAAGCCAGCCTTTGAAAAAAAATTAAACCTGACTGTAGCCTAAACTTGCAGAAGTCTCATTGCAGCTTATTAGAATGCTGTTCCTGGAAATATCTTTATAATTTAGACTTACCATACATGCAACTGTCATATAATTTATGATAAATTATATTAAGAAAATACCTAACATACAGACTAAGGGATTTTTTTGCTTAGTCTGATGTCCCTTCTTTTGATGGATGTGGTTGTACAGGTGTTGCTGTGAGGAACAGCAGCCGAGGAGCAGTGCTAGGACACAGTTTGCTCTTGCTTTCAAAGCTGGAGGATATCCAGTTACCGCTGATCCCAGTGGGCAGCCATTCTCCATTCTCTCTTCCATGCGTGTGCTGCCTGGCAGGCAGGTACCTGACCTGATGCTGAATGCTGTGCAGCTCTCCGGAGGCTCTTGGATAAACTGACTGCGGCTAAGCAGCTGATAAAGGACCATGTGCCCCAAACCAAACAGATGAGCTGAACTTATGCTGGAGCAAGCTTGGAAGCTGGGAAGGCTTAACCAGAGCTTCCTTTCCTTTTCCTGCATGCCAAGGGACCCCAGAGCTCTCTGTACCTAAAATGTAACTGTACAGCAGGGCAAGGCAGCTCCTTAAAAGGAGATGGTTTAGAGCTGCTGGGTGAGACAGGCTGAACAGAAATGTGCCCTTGCATGTGGGAGGAGAGGACTTGGGTCTCTTCAGCCCCTCCTGCTTTCTTGTAGCAACTTTTGTTGTTTGCCTTGCACAAACCCATGGGCTGGGGCTTCTTGTTCATAATTTTCTCATTTTCTGTCTTTCACTCCTTTTACTTTCTGTTGCCTAGAAAATAACTGAACTTACTCTCAGTCACTCTTGGGAAGAAGCAGTTGTTGTCTTTGTTCTGAGTGGTTTTCCAGCTCAGAAGGTATAGGCTGAGCTAAGTCAGAGAGTCTTTCCTGCTGTCCGGCCTCAGTGTTTAAAGACCTGCTGTGTACAGTGACTTGTGAACAAACCAGTGTCTCTCCTCTGTTGTAGGTGAATTGGGATCTGACTTATTTGAAGGATTGAACTCTGAAATCATTACTGTGCTTGACAGAAAATAACGTAATGTCTTGTTTCCTGTGTCTAATTTTGACAGAATGTGTGTATTTGTAATTGACATGTGAAAATGCAAGTAAGTAAAATAGGTCCAAATGTTTGCGGGAAGAACTATAATGGAATTGCTGGCACTAACAGAATTTAATGATCCACAGACTGATGATACCTAAATGAGCAAGAAAAAAGGGAAATACTAATCTTTCCTGCATATTCCCCAAGCTAATGTTAGGGTTTGGGAACTAATCCATCAATGCATGTTACCTATGCAAAGAAGGTGAAAACTCTGTGATTATAATGGGACTATCTTAAGAAGTATCTTCTTGATTGTGCTGGTTGCATTGTACTTGAGTCTTTCAAATTGCAAATCTCAGTGATTATCTGCCTAGCAGTGCTTTTAACACTTCCTGGTTTGCTTGAACATAATTTATAGCTCTTACATTATGCCTTCACTCAGAAATTTTGCAGGTGGTTGAACTGGTTATCACAAAGACATTTGTTGTCTTTTTAGATGAAAGCAGAATACTGGCTGTTCTTTACAGGTAAAACATGAACTTTTAAAAAAATTAATTTACCTGGACTCTTTAGAAATTAGTTAGGATGGGGGCTTTTCCCATTTGTTAAATGCTGCAAAATACAAAAAAACTGTGTTAAGTAAGGTCTGATCTTCCATCTAAACTACTTGGGCAAGTGTCTTAATATCTTGTGCTTTTAAATATTGGTAGTTAAAATTTTATAGGTATCTTTAGTAACTACTTTAGCTTAAGATTGCTCTTAGTCATGTCAGTCTTTCGGTTTGTATAGGGTGGCTTCAGAGAATGAGCACTGTTACAACTAGATCTGCAGGAAGATATTGTTATTTTGCTGGATCTGTTTATGGTATGGTTGGGATTTTTTTAATGTTTTCTTTTCAAAATACTAGCCTAGATAGAAATGTGTTTTAAAAGTGAAAGTTAAAGACAATCTTAGCTGGGGCTGTTCCACATGAGAATGTAGTGATAAGCACTGGACTTTACTTCCAGGTCTAGTGAGAATCTTATAGGCCAGTCCTAAGAGGGATTACAGCCTGTGCTGGTCTCACCAGGTGCTGCTGAAATGTTAAAGTACTTAAGTTTGAAGAACTTGTGACATGAAACATCAACAGACCGTTGTCATTGTTTTGTCCTTTTGTTTTCACTCCTTACCCTCTGTAATGTGTTCAGTATTTACTTTTTAAAAGCTCTCTTTACTATAAAAGTTGTACCAATAAAAGCTAGTATTTTGGGGTCTTATTTCCAGGTAATATCAAATATTCGATATTTGATTAATTTTATTTCTATGGTGAGAGATTTTTGTTTATGGGAGAGAAAATGAGATGATGTGAAATGTGGAAGAATGTCAGACAAAAAGCGTTAAGCTGTAGAAAAGTAAAAGTTTAAAGTGTGTCTTGTGAGTGAGAGGAAAGTGAAGGTGAGTGCTGAAATAGCTTTAAAACTTTTTATTTTCACAAGTTTTTTTTTTTAAAGCTTCTAACATTAGGAAGTCTAAAATTTGATCTGCTGCAACGGGCATCTGTTTTTCCTTCTAACAGGTCGTGACAATGCCTGCGAGAAGACTTCGTACATGTTCCTGCGGAAGGAGCTTCCTGTGCGACTGGCGAACACCATGAGGGAGGTCAATTTGCTGCCTGATAATTTACTGAACAGGCCTTCCGTTGGGCTCGTACAGAGCTGGTAAGTTTGGAAAAAAGTGGATTGAAAAGTTACTGTAAAACTAACGCTGTATGTGTTGTTTTTCTTACAGTAGAGAATTGTTCAATTTTTCTGAATCAGTCCGTTTTCTGCCTTGAATTGTTATAGTGTGTCTTGTCAAATGAAGTTTCATTTTCTTGTGTCTAATGTTGAGTATATACCCTAATCTGGATCCTAGCTAAAGATCTGTAAGTTACTCTTGTAAGTTAGTAAAAACATACTGTTGTCTCCCTGGTAATTAAAGTGAGTCTAACTTCCAAGAGCAAACTTTTTAAACATTCCTTACTGTATTGCACTCATGACTTCTTGAAATAGCTGTTCTTTCTCCTTATTCTTCCTTTGTCAAAAATACTGAGAGAAAATTAAAACCTCATCTGTTTTTTGCACTGCTAAATCTTTAAAAACATAACATGGTATTTATGGAATGGGTCAAAAATCTAGTGTCATCCAGCAAACAACATTCTCCATTGTAATAACTAGTGTGGATCCAAAGTGATTCAAAGTCCTGTCATCTTTTCCACAGTAGTTAATTTCTAGCCTAATTGCACGTTCAGTGAGATTGAGACACTGCTGCCTTGGATGCATTAAGCACTAAAAAATGGTTGTTCATGGGGTATTTATTGTCCATTTACCTGTAAATACTTTTGCAAAGCCTTTTTGTAAAAACATCTTTCCGGTATACAACAAAAGTCCCTTTGTGAGTAGCAGTTTATTTAACTGTAAAAGCAGCTAATGTTGTAGGTTGTTGTTAAATTCAGTCATAGGCCTTGAGCCAAGAGCTTCTGTGCTGACTGTACTTTGACTACTGACTTGGGTCTCCTATTTATCAAGCTTCAGACTTAGAAATATAAATTAGGATATGTGGTCTTGTGTTTGTCTTTGCAAGGCAACACTGGATGTCTTGATGACCTCTTCCAGTGTAGTGATGAAGTGCTTCAAGTGAGTGTAAATGCCGTGGAGCCACGCAATCACTGTGGTTAGGTGGCAGCTTGCAAGGTCTGAAGGCTTGTCTGTCTGTCTGTCTGATGTCACAGGAAGTTGTTATGCTTATAGAAAAGAGTAGATAATATGCAGGCCTTCTAGGCTTTTCTGATCTGGTTGATTTGTGAAGCTGACTTTAATGAAATGTGGACAAATCTGTGAATGAAGGAAAGGAAATAATTTTTCTGTAGTGCCTGCAGCATAATACTTCTAGTCCAAATGTCTGTGCTGTGGCTTGTGCTTCTGCCCCGCCAATACAGAGCTAAGCAGCATTTGGATCCCTCTGGCAAAGGAACTGAATGGGTGTTCAGAGTGCAGGGCCCTTTCAGAATTTTTGTTCAAGAGGTCTGAGGACTCATGTGGTGATTTCTATGGCTACAATAGATACTACCGATTAAAAAAGGAAAAAAACCCCCCAAAACTCCAGATGAAAAAAAGCAGTATCAAGTGCTACATGACAATGCGATTTGCACTATCACAGCTGTAGACCAATAGTTATCTGTTGAATGGGCTAAAATACCATACTGTAATGTGGTGAAGAAGTTGGAATCTACATCAAGCCCAGAGATGGAAGCTTGAAATCAAAGTGTTTTCCGTAATTCTTTTCTACTTTTCATCCACAGTTAACTGATAGTTTTTGTGGAAAGGAGTATCTTCATTGAGATTATGTGAGAATATTTTTATGATTTTATGTCAAAAATAACAAAAGTAATTGTAGCGTTTTTTCCCCTGGACTTTAAAGAACTTAGTTCTTATTTCTCTGTTCAGAGATTTTTAGTTGCTTAATTAAATATGTACCTGTAGTTTGTAAGTCTTGGTAATGAACCTTGGGCAAAATCTACTTCTAAATTTATCTTCTAAAAAGATAGAAACAAGGGTTTTATGAACTTCACTGTGAATGACCTTGAGTATTATGCAGCTATGCTGCTAGCAGGTTTTTGAAACATATTAATAGTTTCTTAACCTAAAGTTTGGTCTCACCTAGAGCGAGATTTCTGAATTTTATGTAGTAGAATAAATAAATATAAATGTAGCTGTTCAGCTGTTTTGTGAGCTTGTAAAATGAAAACACATCTTCTTGATGCACTTCAAAACTACTTCAAGAAACTCTTTTTTTTTTGAGGGTCAGATTTCATGATCCTTTGTTTTTGCTATGCCATAGATTGAGAAAGCTTGGCAGTTCATTAATATGCAAGCAAAAAATCTGTTGTGCATTTGCCACAAGTGAGCAAGACATTTAATTCCTTATTAATTTTAATATGTTTATTTGCTAATTTTCAGTAATTTGTATAGTCATAAGCATGTTTGTTTCATTTTCACTCTCATTTTAGACTAGAAAACTTACGCTTTTTTGCTTTTGGTGAGACTCCAGATTATCTGGAGCTTTGATGTTTGAGTTCTCAATCTACTTCTTAATGCCAGCATGCCAAAAAATAATACAAAAAGGTCCTAATCTTTCAGATGGGTTTTATTGGACTTTTAAATTAAAGTGGCTTTGTAAATAGAGGAATAAGAAATCAAGTTAACCCTGCTTACAGTACAGCATGGATCCTTTCCCATCAATCCTCTGCGCTTCCAGTCATCAAACATTGTGGATTGCATCCGTTTTCCTGCCCTTTATGGCTCCCTTGGGAGCCTCGCTTTGTCACTCCCTGCTGCGGGCAAGGCCTGTTCTTTCCTTCTCCAGTCCATCTCCTTGGCCGTGCTGGAGGCACTTTGCTTCCTGTGCTTCGCTGCCTGTCAGGTTTTACAGCTGATTGCTTGATTGCTCTCGGGAAAGGTGCTCTCTTGCTTTGTTCTCCTTCCTTGCCGGGCTCCTCAGCCTGATGTGTGCACCGCTGAGGAGAGGCAAGACCACTGTCTTTCCTTTGTACAGCTCAGCTGCACTTGCGTGGATAAAGCTGGCATTACCCAGAGAGTGAACTCTGAACAAACCAAAAAAACCAGTTTTGCATTTCAGTAAAGGTAAAATATAACCTCTGTCCCAGTTTGATTTCGTAGTTTGTGTATCTTTTGCGTGGAGTACGGAAGGAATAGAGTGAATCAAGACAGTAACACAGTTAATGTGTTCTGGCTGTGAACTGCAGTAGTTCCGAACAGCAGACAGATCAGCAATCAGCACCTTGTTTTCAGCTTTTCAAAATTAATGGGCAGCTTGGTTGATCCAAAGAAGTGAGCCTTTTTTAGGCCAGCTTTGAGAGGGCACTGTAGCTAAAGGGCAGGTAGGATACTGAACATAGGGCAGAATTGTATAATAAAGGATATGGTCACTAATGTGGTGAGGGAAAATAGTTACAATGAAACCTTACAATGGGTAGGGTTAGAGCTTATAAAACATCTAAAGTAAGCGTGACGTTTGCATAGTTATATGTAAAATTCACATATTTTTTTAGCCCTGGACAAATTTCACTATTTTTCTTTAGTGCTTTTCCTTAGACAATGCCGTAAATTTTCATTTGTCTCTTGGGAAAGACCCATTAGAGAAATACGTACAGTTTGGGCATTAATAATTGGTTTTTTCTCTATTTTCTACATTGAGACTATGCTAACAAGATTGTGTTACCATGGAGATTTGTTTTATCTTTTTAGTGCTTTGGTATTAGAATGATTGTAAAGGAAAATCTTAGTGAAAGACACATCAGAAAAAAGCAGAAGTATCTTGCATGATTTAAAAAAGAGAAGAAAACCCAGAGTTGACATTGTGGGCTTTTGCAGTGCTTTCATGTATGAAATGTTCCATTCTAAAATTATTGCATTTGGCAGACTAACAAGAATTCAATCTACATGGCAGTAATTAACAGAAGAACAAGGCAAAAGGGTGCTTGAAACCAAAGAGCCTGCCCAGTGAATTGGAGTGTATTGTGATAAAAAATTAAACACCAGAAAGACAATATGTTTGAAGGGCAGAGGCTTTGATTTCTGTTTTTGTTGACTCACCAAATACAGCAAAAGATAACTGACATTCTCTTTTTTCTCATATATGCTGAATTTTTTTTTTTTTGGTAGATTTGTATTCTGTATAGTTGTGTTGATTTATGAATGATACAGCAAGTCATGCATTATTCTGGTACTTTTTTCTTTTGTTCTTTCTGGCTGGTAATTGCATGTGAATTATATTTAAACATCACAAGGTCTTGCTTTTCATTGCTTGATAAATCCTATAGTTACTGCCTTCATTTATCCCTCTCTGCACCTACAATTCAAATTAAATAAAATGCAAGGAAGTAGATGGATTGTATGAAAAGAGAATGACATTTTCACACACGCTTCTATGGGAATGAACTGTGTTGCTGACTGCTCACCTGTCATTAGAGTGTAGTGGTGGTGGTCATTAAGACCAGAGTTAAGAATTTCCTTTTAAACATGTTTTTTCTTAAATTCTTTAATTTGGAGCTGTTTGGGAGAGAGGGAGCAGGTGGGAGGGGCTGAATGTGGTGTACAAACTGGAAATCACACCTGCCTGAAAGACAAAGATGTACAGCATTTGCAGCTCTGAGTTTCTATTCAGAGCCTTGAGATAAGACACAGAGTATTACAGCATCCCAGACTGGGTGATGTACAGTGATAGGCCCTGAGCAGTGGGTTAGGGTTGTTTGACATAAAGTGACTTTTTCTAGCTTGGTTTAGCCATGGAAGAAATTTCTGGCTTGGAAGAAATTTAAGCAACTTAGATCTGAAGTTCACCTTTTCTCTGAGCTGGTTCCTCTAACTTGCTGGATACAGTGCTTTTGCTAATGAACTTCTGAAGTAGTAATCCTTTACTTTAGAGTCAGAAAGAGGTCTAAAATTTGTTGATAACTCTAAAGGAAAAGCATTGCCTGTTTCCATAGTTTCTCCAGTAATGGCAGGCAACCAGTCAAATCCACACAGTACAAAATCAGGTATCAGCTATCTTCAGTACCATCAGCATTGATTGCTGTTTTATCCTTGTGTCTGCATGGGATTGCTGATGTTTGACATTTATGGTAGGAGGTCTGTATTAAAAACTACTTGTTGTGTTGCTTCTCAAGTGTGGTGGTGTCCTTCAGAAACAGGACTTTGATAATATTATATGATGATAGATGGGAGTTGAAGAACATGTACCTCTTTGAGTATGATCGTGATTTGTTAATTGTTGCATGTGAGTTCAGAGTGTGATGGTTGTGCACTGGTGCCATCTCTTAGCAGCATCAAATAACATCTTTTAAAATGAGCAGTACTAGAGGTATCAGGTACATGCCCTACTTGTAAGTGACACATGTTTGGGGGATTTCTGCAATGGTTCCTGATGTTTGCAGGAGGGCACAAATGCACTGAGGGACAGGAGCTAGTGTTCCTGTGCTGCCCATGTTGGAAAATGTCAGTCTCCCTGAGGAATGTTGCAGTGACCTGGGGTTGCAGCTTGAAATGGGGGTGGAGTAAGTGGCATGAGGTTCTGGAGAGGGTCACATGGACAACAGTGCTGTCTTAAGCTTCAGTGTAGCTTGATGATGCAGGGTGAAGTTTCGGAGCCTGAGTAGGCTGATCTTCACGTAGAACTGCAGTGAAAGAGTTTATGCACAGGTCATTTTGTTGAGCTGACCTAATCTCTACTGGGTTGCTGCTACTGCAAAGGGAAAGGCTTGGTTACTCATTTTGATTTTTCCTCATGGAGCCTCTGTGGTTATTTTTTCTCTCTTGTGTTAGCTTTAGCCGTTTAGACCTTTCAAGGAGTTGTTTTCATGTGCAAGAGAGGTTTGTTTGTTTTTTATCAATCTGTTTCACCGTTGCAGGGTGTTGGGGCTGTTGACACACACATCTGATTAGTGTTGATATTGTAGTGTAAGTGGCAGTGCTTAACCAGGAGTGAAGGGAAACTCTCCCTTTTATGTGTGTGATTGCTACCTTGTGTGATTTACTTCAGGAAATAGGTCCTGGTTCTGTAGTCTTTAAAGCTACACTTGTACTGCTAAAAGCACCTACTCCGGGGTGACACCTGGCCCAGTGCTGTGAGGTGGCAGAATTTGTACTGATATTGGGCCAGTGTCCTACAGAGCAGGCTGACCATATCCGTGTTGAGGGGTTCTGATTTGGGTCCTCTATGGTACCTCTGGGGCTCTAAGCCTCAGTTAATCCCATGTGAACCAAATGTCTGAACTGGAGAGAGCTGTGTTGGGTAAGAGGGGTTTTTACGAAACCGAGGGTTGTGTCACACGGCCCGGGGTACGGAGGAGCTGTGGGAGTGTGTGAATGGGTGTGCTCTCCTGGAGCACTGGCAGGACCAGCTCCATGCAGTCCTGTTAGTGTGCCTTTGGAGGAGTGTTCCCCTGAGCTTTATTTTGAAAGAAAAGTTAGATTGCTCAGAGGAATATGGGAACAAGCTAACATCTGTATGGAGTGCATGAGCAGAAGAATCAAGATTCAGGGACCAACTACTGGAAATCATAGACCTACCTGTGGAGAGGTTTTCCTCCTGTTAACTTCAGTTTGTTTTATATAGCAATTTTTCTGAATTGCAGACTATAAGGTCATAAGTAATGCTTTTTAACTCAATAGAATATATTGTAGTTGCTTTCTTTCCCTTTGTTGCAGCATCCCACTTACTTTTAGCCTTTGCAGAGAACTGTGTACTATGCATCTGTTTTTACGTGACTCTGTAGTCTTAAAGAAATTCAAAAGTAGTTTAGGTTGAAGTATTTAATTTTTCTCTTTATAATTTTTGCTTATTTCAGGTACATGCAGAGTTTCCTTGAGCTTTTAGAGTATGAAAATAAAAGTCCTGAGGATCCTCATGTTCTGGATGAGTGAGTAATTTATTTTCTTATGACAGTCCATTTTAAAACAATCCGTCTCAAATACCAAGTGGTTTTGTACTATAGGAGAACAGTTACCTTATTTGTAAGGTAGAATATTTATGACAAAAGCCAAAATTGTAATGTGGAGTAGAATGTGAGTATCTAAGTGCTTTTGAACAATATATTTTGTATTTATGCAGACTGGTGGTTTAAGAAATGGCATGAAATGCTTCCTCTAAGGCTGTGTTGTGAAAACAACATGGATGTGAGACCATGCTTGCATATCAGATACTTAATACTAAAATGTCGCTGTAGTATGTGTTGAGCTTAGTGCTCTGTTGTGTATAAAGTATGTTAACACATTAATAGTTGGTTTTTTTTGCAGTTTGAAAGCATTCTTGTGTGTCAGTCATTGTTTTTATCTAAAAGCTTTTTCAATGGACTTCAGTTAGTGGTGTTCACCTACCTCACTGAAGAACATTGCTTGAGAAGAAAGAAAAACTTAGCCAACTTTCTTTATCAACAAAATCATACTGAAATTGCCATTAGAATGTTTCCTTGAAATGTGTATGCATAAAATAGAAAAGAACCCCACATGTGAGAACAGCAGGTGCAACATATGCATCAGAGACTTGAAAACAAAACAACCAAAACACACACGCACCTGCCCAACACGAAGGTCTTTTGTTACCTATACCTATAGCAGTCAACTCTCTTTCAGGATATTACTTCTTGCAGGTTTTTTGTTCCATTAATTAGCTTTATTAGGCTAGTTTGTCTTCTGGATTCCCTTTTAAGCTCTGAAATCCTGCATGATCAAGCAGTGCTTTATAGAGTGTCATAAAATGTCTTGCTCTGTTTGTGCACCCTGTGGCCTGTGCTGTGCAAAAATGGTGCTTTGCCTTCAGCAAACTTCAGATACAGTAACTGTGACGTTAGATTAGGTTAAATGAGGGCTTAGTAGGTGGTGCATTTCAGATGTTACACTCTCTTGGTTGTGGGCATGTTATCTGAGATCTTGACACTTTAATTTTTATGTATCAATCAATAGGTGTAGTAGAAGCTCAAAGGCAGGAGTACCAAGTTACCTGCGTGGCAGAGCTGTAGAAGGAGCCATAAGGATTACAGACTGATTGAATTGTAGTGCTACTGAACGAGGGGAAAGTAACTTTTTACTCAGCGTGTCCTGAGCTGGAATGCTGCCTGCAGTTCTGGGTACTACCTTTTAAAAAATTAAAACACTCATGAACAGTATTGATTTGAAAGGAACAAGAATTAGAGACTTGGATAGTTCCACCTCTGAATAATGCTGAAGGCATTTGTTTAGACTGGCAAAAAGAAGGTACTAGAGGCACTGGAAGTCTGCGTGTGCCAAAAAAAAAGGTCACTATAATAAAGGACATTGGCCTCTTTAACTGAAGAACTGGAGAATTAAAAAATGTCCAGTTTTTATTAAAGTTGAGAATGTGTCCAGGGCAGAAAGTAAAGATTGCAATATTAAGGAGAACAGCCTGAAGGCTGTAGAGCATCCCATTTTAAAAGCTTTTATAAATAGATTAGTTTTTAGTAGCATTCTAGGCGTGCTTATTCTGTAGAGGATAAATCATTTTTTCAACCACCTCTGGCTGTTTTGTGATTCTGTATTTACTGTTTGCTGATGACACAGGAATTTCTGGTTTTGCCTAGTTTATCAGCAGGCTTTCCTTTATGGGGTTAAGTTACCAAAACTTAGGTGTCTGTTGCCCCTTGAGATGGCAGGAGCTGTCCTAAACACCTAAGTGAGCCTGGCAAGTGTAACACAGGTCCTCTTAAGCCTGTAATGTCCTGGATGTGTGGGTTGAGGCAAGGTGGTTATGTAGCTTCTGAAACCATCCTTGGTGTTCTGTATTTAAGTAACTGAATTGCCTTTTTCTGAAACTCAGAGGCTCAAGGTAGATCACAATATAATAAATACATATATTTATAAAGAATAATGAGTAGTAGATCTCTTGGAGATCTATTTTTAGAGTCTTTATAATTAACACGTGAATTATCTGGTTCTGCCATATGGATATGGCAATCTTGATATTGTTTCATGGCAACTGCAAATATTGTTTGCGATGCTCTATATGAGTATGGTAGAACAAATATTTCAAAATGAAGCAAATATCAATATCATTCAGTATAACTCTTTGTTAAAAGCTTTGAAATCTTGCAATTATTGTATTCTAAGTAATTAAGTACATATAATAAGGATGCTTGGAATTTATTGCTGCCTATTGAGGTGAAGTCCAGTTAGGGTGTTTGACAGTAAGAGTAATCTTTTATACTGCATTTAGCCTGTGAAAAGAGATTAATAATATATTATCCAATTAAAGAGCAGATTTGTTCTTTTTGGCAATATCGAATAGGCTTCCTAAGATTAGAAAGTCAGATTTGCTTTCCTGCTCTGGGATGTTATCTGTTCCTAACTTACTGAAGGCTATGCCATTTAACTGCATATTGAGCTGTAATTAGAATTTTTTTTAATATTCTTTACAAACTACATCTTTCAAAAATGCTCTTAAGTATATCCATATTTATCTTAAAATAACCCACAGATAAACCTAACAAATTTCTCAACTCCTGTGTCAGTATTTCATGTTGATACTACCTAGCCCTATCCTACTTTTATGTTTTATGGTCAGAAGCGTATCAGTATGGCCAGAAAGTGGTAGTTAATGAACTGCTTTTCAATGGGGGGAAAAACCCACATCTCTGAGTTCATTTAAGTTTGCATAAAAGTTTTCCGTTTTTTTTCTGATTGCATGTATCATTTCATATGGAATTTGAGCCATGCATAAATAGGAATAGTTCTTTTCTTCAACCAGATTGGTTTGCGTAAAGAAAAACCTGGAAGTTTATAAGGTATGTGTGGTCCTTTGAACCAAAGCCTTTTTCGTGCGGGCACTACTGTGGTGTATCTCTGAGTCCCTCAAAGAGCAGCCTTTAGCGAGGAGTTGGAACAGGCTTCTTCTCTTGGCTCCTCTCCACTGGCCTGTTCCTGTGTGGAACAGGATGTGGAACAGCCCATTCTGCATATTAATATTACAGATTATATGGCTCCTAGTACAGCAGACCCAGGCTTACATCCTTTGGTCATCGAATGCCCATCTTTGTCAGAGTCCTGTGGGCTATCAGGTGGTTTAGGCATTTCCTGATGGCCCCCATCTCTTCTTCCTTTAGCCTAATTACTGTCACAAGATGTGAGTCTTGCCTGGGTGAAGGTGCCTCTGTTCCATCCCAGCAGCTTCTGTTTGGAGCTGAACCCAGTGTCCACCTCAGACACTCAAAAACCATGAAGAATAACAGGGCAGTTGATTTTTGGAAATTAAAGAGTGCCTTGGTGGACTTCTGTCAACTGAGCTGGACTTCAGTTTCTGTTCTGGCTAATAAGGGTAACAGTAGCACAGGAGACAAGGGGAGTTACTGTGATCGGCCAAGGGATTGGATATCCACAGACATGCTCTCTCTATGTCGGCAGTAGTACTTCAATTAACTGCTTTCTAAAGTGGTGCAATGCTTTTATCAGTTAAACAGAAGACACTCCCTTGACTATTTGTATTTTATCGCTGCTCGTCTGGGGAGCCTGCTCTCTGGCATTCTCAGAGTTTGGGCTCTCTTTCTGAGGAAACCATTTTCTGTATTAGTGGTACAGTATTATAGATGTCCTCCGTGCAGAGGCACAGCTGTGCGAGAGGCCGCACAGTGAAGTGACTTGGGAAATTGACGTAGTGGAAGAACAGCTCTGTGGTCCCCAGAGTGTTACAGTGTGTGGCCAGCAAGGACAGGCGGCAGTGCCCCTGGAGAGGGTGAGTGGTTATACGAGTAGGTGCAGAGACTAAAGTAAAGCTGATGTTTTTCAGAGTGGCCCAGCTTCTCTCTGCTCCTAGTGTATGAATTGGAAGGCAGATGGATGTTCATGAGTGTTACGTTTTCGTGAACGTTGGGCAAAATCCTTTGAAGAGATTTTTTTGCCTTGGTGTTTTTCTGGTGAAGAGTTTCAGAGGTGCTTCAGTTTCTCTGTTGCCTTCTGTTGGTTAACAGACCTTATGAAGCCTTACTGCAACACTGCCACATTACTGCCACTGTCAGTAGTATGGGCATTTGCCAAATGGTAGGTTACTTCTGCATTTTTGATAACACAAATATCTTTTCTTGAGCTGTAGAGGGGTCAGGTGGAAGCTTTTCTGCAGTTCTGCCAAACAGTGTGATAACAGGAGCCCCAAGATAAGGTGTCCATGCTTGGTGAAGGGTGTAAGCGGGCAGAAGTGTTGGAAATTTCCCAAGATGTCAGTGTGCATCCAGGTAAACACATAGTGGTTGAAGCTGTGTTTCAAAAATTGCAGGGTTTGTGAAACATGCGGTTCACGTGTGCTCTCAAAGGACACTGAGCGCAGCCTCTACACCCCTGAGTTTCTTTGCTGATGTTTCTCTTTGTGGCCCTCTCAAGGGAGGGTGTGCGGGGGAGTGTCCTGGAGCTGGGAGCCACTGAGGCCATCAGCTGCCAGCATGTCTGAGATAACACACACAGGAGCTTGGTAAACAAGGAAGCTTCCTTTCTGCAGCACTGCAGTTAAAACAGCGGTTCTGTAAGCAGTTTGAACTCAGTAAATATTGGAGTATATTTGATTAAGAAAGTGCTGTTTTATTACTTTAACGTAATGTGAAATGCTGCTTTAGTTAGTTTTGAACTTTGGAAGTAGATATACTTTCTAATACAGAAATCATTCAAGAGTGTGAACTTTTACCTCTCTTTCTGGTGATACTCAACTGCCAGCTAGCACTGCTTCAAAAACAAGCAGCCATTCAAAAAATCCCAAACCATTGCATTTGTTGCATTTAAAAGGCTTTTTAGCCTACTCATCACTTCCTTGTTTTTCATCTTCCACATAATAATAGCCGTAAGAGACATAAAAAAAAATCCCTTTGTCTTTATATTGACTTTCTTATGCTTGTTTTCTTGTACTATAATGATAGATCAAAACAGAATAATACATACAGGTTATTAGGAAGTTACTTAATGAATGTCACAAGTTATTTTTTGTCTTTACAGAATTTTTTAGCCTTCATGTATTTAACACCTATGGTAATGCCTTAAATATTCCTCTGTTAATACTAAAACCACTGAAGCTCACTTAACTAAAGTAGCTTCATATTAATAATTTCTCATTTGTCAAACCAACTGCTTTATTTATTCTTCGTGGTTCTGAAAATACACAGTATTGGGGGGGGGGG
>VYZT01004832.1:25908-86670 GCA_013400735.1 Pomatostomus ruficeps | reverse complement strand
CGGAAGTAATTGGTAAATAAAATTTTCAGAGCTGTTCTGGAGTATTCCCAGCTAATCCCATAAGCAGTTTAAAAATTCCTTGTTATGGTCTCCCACAGTTTGAGTACAGTGAAAACTTTGTGTCTTTCAGGGATGTAGTAGGTAGAGGGACTGCAAGGAGTGTTAAGATTAAGGAGATGTGTTCTGATTTCTGCCCTGCTCCTTTGAAACATTACCTGTATGCTTTTTGTGTTTGCTCCTTTAAAAGCATCTGCATGATGGAAACACGAGTGAACTCAGTTATCTTGGAAGACAGAACAGGAGGTTTGTCATTATCAGTGCAATAATGAGGAATTCCTGTATTATTTATTTAGTTATATGCTGACTAAGCTTCAGCTATGATTTTGCTGGTCTGCAGCAGATAAACCCAAGTCCTTTGCCCTTTGGCATGCTCTGTGCATTTAAGCACCTTGGTAGTGGGATATCTGTGAATAATTTGCCCTCTTGGCATCAGGTCCATATTGTGGATAGTGGAGGTATTTAAAAACAAATAGCAGGGCAAACAACAGTTAGGAGAGAGTGTTGTCAGTTCTGTTTCAGACGTGACTCTAAGTGCTGCTTCCAGCTCTGCTCTGCGCCAGGGTCTTGTTGCTCAGAAACAGAGAAGCAGCACAAGTACAGCCAGGCACCTGTGTCTGACACTAACATCACCTCTCAGTGGTCACAGATCACATAGAGTCAAGACTCAATAAACAAAGAAAGTCTATAAACCTTTCAAGCGTTAAATGTTCTAAGCTGCTCAGTCAGCAAGACTGATAACTAAGAGAACAGTCATTCTGTACTGTGATAGTATCTAGAATGGGAAATTGGGCAATTAAAACTTCCCCTTTTCTATGCAACAGAATAGCCTGGAAAGACTGCTGAACTGTTAACATACAGGCAAAAACTGATAGATAGACTTAGGATTATGAAGAAAAAAGTAAAATTAAAAATTAGTCCTACGTTCCTTTGCAGCTGGCAGTGTAGAGTGGGAGAAATGATTTTAAAAGTGTATAATTTGTTGAGAATAGTATAAAAAAAATATTGTCTTGACTAAGTGGTGCTGAAAAGGAAGAAAGCATCTGATTTAAATGTGGTGACTAATGGCTGGTCTTTTTTACTTTTCATGGTCTTTTTTTCTTTCCCCTCCTCATCACTGCGGGGGTTTGGACTAGATGGCCTTTCAGTGATTTCTGTGATTCTCTCATTAGCTGATGTATATTCTACTTTTGATAAAAATAATTAATACATTTCTTTCCAGTATTCATTATAAATCTACAAAGCATGTTCTGCTGTTGATGGTTTTTTGGAAAAGGATGTGTAGAGTTGCAGATACAGACATAGCTGAACAAGTCTTCCAGCTGCGCTTTCTTTGGAAAGTGGCATTGCACCGTTTGTACTTTTTAAAACAACAGTACATAAACATTGTGCTGTTAACTTTAGTTTAATATTGGAGAATATAGCAGAGCTGAGTAGTGCGGATTTTCCATGTTTCAGTTTTAGAAAGCTGTTAATAATGGATATTTCAAGTATGTATGAGTTTGCATGTGAGGGGAAAAAGGATGAGCACATTGAAGGTCATAGGTGTTGAGCTGCCTTGACAGGAGAAGCAGAAATCCTCCAAGCTGTTTCAAAGGAAATGCTTGTTAAAGCAATGGGAGTGTTATCCTAAAAGTTGCAGAGCTCCGGAGGAGCTCCGTTGTATTCGCTCTGCCATCCAGTGGTGTGAGAGGAAACTGAACAGGAGTCACACAATTACCTGTCCTGAGATTCTAACTTAGCCCAGGCCATGCCAGGTGAAGGAAATGCATTCGAAGTTCACTGCACGGGTTGAGGTGTTGGGAAGAAAACACGAATTGTTTTAAGGAAGTTATAAAGGGCGGTCAGGTTGTTTTTCCTGAGTTTCCTTTCCAATCTCCCAGCTCCTGTTAGAAGTTGCAGGGGTTAACAGTTACCACAGTGCGTATGATTGCAGTGAGAGAGAATCTTTTGCTATCCATCAATGGTGAAGAGAGATTGATTTAATTTCAAGGAATGTTTGGGGGAGGAATAACTTAATTTGAGGCTCTAAACGCTTCACAGATCTTGAGTGAGAGGTTGATCAAATACTACTCTTTAAATAGGCTCGTTTAGGCACTGTATTTTTGTATTTTCCCTGTGGTGCTTTGTTATTGACCGGGAGAAATGGTAAACAGGTAGTATGGTTGTGCTGTTGTTGAGTTTAATTATACTTCTAACAATCTGTTTCTAATTTTGTTTCCTCTAGCTTTTTAGATGTTTTAATTAAAGTCAGGAACAGACACAATGACGTGGTTCCAACCATGGCGCAAGGGGTGATCGAATACAAGGAAAAATATGGCTTTGATCCATTTGTTAGCAGTAACATCCAGTATTTTCTCGATAGATTCTACACCAACCGCATCTCTTTCCGTATGCTTATTAACCAACACAGTAAGTGATTGCTTTCCTCTTCTTTGAAAACTCATTAGTTATTGCTTGTAAACCTGAAGCTGTAGCTTTGATTTTTCTGGTTTTTTTCTTACTCATGACTATTCTGTGCTAATTACGGTAAAAGATATACTGGCAACTGGTTAATTTGGTACTTTGCAATGATCAGAAATGAATCCTAAACAGCAGTGTGCTTTCTTTTAAAATTGTCGGTCTTTGAGAGTGTGGCTGTCGCTTTTTAGTCTTGTTGGCAGAGATGGCTTGTGAAGTGATACATTAAGTATTTTTAGATAGTAGTAGAGTAGCTGTATCTTTCTGCTCACAAAGCTTTCAACATAGTTTGTAGAGCTCATATTTATTTCATAATGAATGCAAAGATGCCATAAATTTTGAATAGGTTATGTACTAGATACATTGTTTTTTCCAGCAAGTTATCTAGACTTCCTTGCCTTCTAAAGAGATTGAGTATTTCTAACTGAAGTTTTAAATTATATCTCTTGTCTTCCTTACTTCCTATTTCCTATTTATGGATAAATGCTGGAATTAGTCA
Organism: Pomatostomus ruficeps; assembly: GCA_013400735.1. Classification (NCBI taxonomy): domain Eukaryota; kingdom Metazoa; phylum Chordata; class Aves; order Passeriformes; family Timaliidae; genus Pomatostomus; species Pomatostomus ruficeps. The sequence continues at coordinate 83,654 of VYZT01004832.1, read as the reverse complement.
TCCTTTGTCATTAGGTTCTGTTTCATTTGTTGTTACTAATAAACTCACTTTTTTATATTCGTATTACAGAGTGAAGGGAGTTACTTGCACAGCTCCTATTAACCAGTATGTGCAACCATGCAGAAAGTGATCTGTGTGAAGTTAAGGACAGTCTTCTGATCTGTTTTAGTGTGTCTTGTGCCTTTTAGCTCTAGAGCTTCATTCTCTGCTCAGTATTCTGCTTTTCTGAGCTCTTAGAAATTGTTGTACGCTACAGGTAATGCGGACGCTGGAGTACTGTAGTATGAGGTGTTTTACTACAAGTTGTGTCTTTCCAGTAACCTTTTATGTGACTAACAAATGCCTTGCTGTGTGTGTACAGATAACCTGAACGTGGCAAAGCATACCAAATGAGATAAATGTACAGCTTTTTCTTTACTTGGACCTGGGCAGACAAATGACAGACATAAAACCAAGTTAAAAGGCTCTCATAGAAGAGTTCTAGCAATAGAGTACAAACATTGTCCTAATAGAATTCTTGGGCTGAGTCTAGGATAATTTGCACTAATTCTAAGATACTCAGCTTGATTCATTGAACTGAACTGGCTTTTCCTATGGACCCTCTTCTTTAACTGGTTAGAGCTGAAAATGCTTGTAGATGCTTGAAGTTTAGTTAACCTTTTATAATGTCTTTGTGTTGGCAGTGTTAGTGGTCTGTCTGTGATGACAAATATTAATCTTGACGCACTCAAGAAGAAGATAATTGGAAAGCAGAATGCAAAACCAAGTTTTTATGTAGTTTGCATTTCTGTTCCTACATTACTGGCAGACTGTTTCTTACAGCGCCATTCTGCAGGACACAGTGCCCAGTGTATGAGCTTGCTGTGCCCAGGGTAGGAAAAGCTTTCAGATCTAGACGTTTGCTCACCTCATGCTGCACCTGCTTCATGTCAGAGCTCACTAACTTGCTAAAATGGCAGAAAATTGCTCCTGAAATAAAGTACAAAACCTTTCTACTTCTTTGAGAGTCTTCTTTAAACTCTTGGTGAAGGATCTGGTGAGTACCAGACCTTGTGCAAAGAGGGAGTGGGGATCATACTGCTGAGATCCAGGGAGAAAGTCGAGTGAGTGAGTGAGACCTCTGTGCCAGCTGTGAAATGGCAGCTTAGGTGAGTGTAAAAGGCTTTTAATGATGCCTTACAGTTCCACAGTCCTTTCTGCTCTAATGTTTTCATTGTTGTGAGTGCTTCTGTTCTGACATAATGGTATGAATGAAGTGTTTTACATTTTAATTTTATCTCATTTTTTATCATCCACTTTGAAGTGTAGGTTTTCACCTTAACCCTCCCACATTACAAATTCTGTTTTAACTAGTCTTAACTGTAAAAACTGAAAAAAAGGAGGGGGGAAGATGAGCAATTAGACAAGTAGTCTTCTTAAATGAGGGTTCTTACAATTTGCTAGAGTGTCTTTTTACAAAATGATGCAGTATGCAGTAAGTCTCAGATACCATCAGATTCAAACTTTCTGGGCTGCCTGGAGGGTAATAAATAATTTGCTACCATTTCTTTTCTATTTTAGCACTTCTGTTTGGTGGAGATATTAATCCCGCTCATCCCAAACATATTGGAAGTATTGATCCTAATTGTGATGTGGCAGAGGTGGTTAAAGGTAAGATGAAATTCATATTTTTGTTGACTGAAATCTCCCCAACTTTAAATATGCAGAAATATGTTATTGAGATACGAGAAACTGAAGGTGATTTAAATCCATTTCTTCTTTTCTTATTTTATTAAATAAGAAAAGTTCTTCAGTTGCTCACAATGAAACCCTGGGCTTATTGAAACTTTCTAATGTCTTCATTATTGAGAAGAGAGAAATTTTTGGTCTGTTAACAGAACTAAGAAAACCATTTGATTTTTAATAGCTTTCATCTGTACTTTTAAATATCAGATGAAGTGTCTAAATGTTTTGTTAAACTTTAGATGTTTTCGTCCTGAAATACTTAGAAGCAGGTTCTCATGTACTGCTTTTGTATCTCATCCTGATCCTACAGAAAACTGAGAGTAAGTGAAATTTCCCTTTTGTTTAGTTAGGCCTTTCAGTAAAATATCATCAGGTGTTCAGATAGCCCAGTGATGCTCCACCTTCCTCTGTCATCTGATCCAACCATCTGATCCGACCACAGCCTGTTCTGTCTCCTGGATGTGATGGTTGTACCTGATCTGGCACAGTCCCATTGAAGTCCTGTTTGCTGTGTTGTGAATGTTTACATGCTTTCACAATGGTAGGAGATAGCCATGAGGCAATGCTGGCTGCTTCAGGAACTTCTCCATGCAAGGTTCACGCTCTGGGTGTATCTATTTGCAAATGCAGGTTTTACTGTACGAGAGAATTCCAGGCTCTATCCTTCGCTGCTGTTTGTGCAGCTGCAAAGCGGGGGAAGAATGAGTTTTTCCCCTTCACTTTCTCCCAGCCCTTGGTGAAGTGGGAGGGAAACCTTTCTTATCTCAAAGACTGACCTGCATGATAGCTCACATTGTAATGCTTTTTACAGCTCTCTTACGGCTTTTTCCCTAGCAGTTTTTGGCTCCTAAGGTGGCCTTTTTCAGCAGCTGTTTTTTCTTTTGATTAACCTCACTCTCCTTTGGCCTCAGCATTATGTATGTTACAGCCATGTTGTTTATTTAGCTTTTCCTTCTAATAGCAATATTTGAATCAGTTTTGATCATCAGATTCATAGTTGCTGCCTTGGACAGGAGAGAATCATAGTGTCAGAAGGTGCTAAGTCCAGTTTTCAAGCAATTAGCTAAAATAGATCTTTCACAACACTGACAAAACAAGGGCATCACAAAGTGTCCAGTGTTGCCTTTCAAAGAAGTAAAATGTCCTTAAAAACAGAGGCTGTGTAGTCCTGTCAAGGAGTCAAGGTGATTGAGGCCTTTTCCTTGTAGAATTGGTGGAGGGGTTAATTTATGTTCTGTATGCTGTGCTAGCTCCCAAATGTTCAGGTTCATGGGCAGTATTCTGAGCAGTTCATCAGTTAAAATGTTGATTTTGGTACTGTATGTGGCAGCTACAAGCCCTGTATGCCCTTCAAACAGCGAAGAAATGATTTAAACAGCCCCTTCTTGCTTCAGGCAACTACACCAAATGTTGTGTCTGTGCTGCCTGAGGTGGCTGTCTCTGTCTCACTGACTGTCCTGCAGTAAGACTTTTGAGCTGACAGCAAATTCAGGTTTGTTCCTGGAGCCAGGATTTTAGATTTACCAATAGATCCCTCACTCTTGTTGCTGCTTAATCTCCATCCACACCATGAAGCATGCTTTGAACTTCTCAGTCTCTTCCACAGTCTTAGGACTCTGCCAAAGAGTTGGCTTTTAGAGAAAGATGAAATGTAAGACTGCACTCAGACTGACCCAGATTTGCTAAGAAACTAGGAAGAAATCTTTCAAATATAGAATCCCAGAATGGGTCAGGTTGGAAGGGAGCACAGTGAATCATGTAGTCCAAGCTTCCTGCTCATCCCAGAGCACGTGGCACAGGGTTGTGTCCAGATGGTTGTTGGACATCTCCAGGGAGGGAGACTTCACACCCTCTCTGGGCAGTCTGTGCCAGTGCTCGGTCACTGCACAGGGAGGAAGTTCTTCCTCATGTTTGGGTGGAACCTGCTGTGCGTCAGTTTCTGCCTCTGATCCTATTGCTCAGCATCACAGAAAAGAGCCTCCAAAAGGCTCCATCCTCTTGGCGCCTTCCCTTCAGATACTTTAAGACAGTGATGAGGTTTCCTCTCAGTTGTCTCTTCTCAGGGCTGTACAGGCTCAACTCCCTCAGCCTCTCCTCATGAGAGAGATGGTCCAGTCCCTTCATCCTTGTTTCCCTCCACTGGACCTGCTCCAGGAGGTCCATGTCTGCCTTGTCCTGAGGAGCCCAGAACTGGGACAGCACTCCAGACACGCCTCTCTGGAGCTGAGTGGAGGGGCAGGATCCCCTCCCTGACCTGCTGGCAATACTCTCCCTAATGCACCCCAGGGTCCCATTGGCCTTCTTGGCCCCCAGGGCACTGCTGGCCCATGCACAGCTCGGTGTCCACCAGGGCCCCCAGGCCCTTCTCTGCAGAGCTGCTCTCCAGCAGGTTGGCCCCCAGCCTGTGATGGTGCCTGGGGCTGTTCTTGCCCAGGTGCAGGACCCTGCATTTGCCTTTGCTGAATTTCAGGCTGTTCCTCTGCCCTCTCTCCAGCCTGTCCAGGCCCTTCTGAAGGGTTGCACAGCCCTCAGGGGTATCGGCCGCTCCTCCCAGCTCTGTGTCATCAGTGAACTCGCTGAGGAGGCCTCTGCCCCTTCCTCTAAGTCACTCATGAATAAGTTAAACTATACTGAGCCCAGTATGGAACCTTGGGGGACACCACTAGTGACAAAGGGTAACTTAAATTTTCTACCAGTATTTTGACAATACATAAAGTCTGATTTGGGCTATGGGGAGATATTTTCAGGGGGAGTAATTTTTGGTTCAGTAGGAAGGAATGAAAAATCTTAAAAGATTCCAGCTTTTCCCTCAAAAGACTTTGAAAATTAAGTATTGTAAGCAGTATTGTGTTTGGAAAGCCTGAATTTATGGCTGCAATGTCATCCTTTTTTATTTGACATGGAAAGAACAAATATTAAATTGTGATCAGGAAGTAAAAAATAAGTAGATTTTATGGTCAGCCTAAGATTATATCCTTCTGGTTTTCAAGCCCCAAACAAAGATGAAAAATAGCTTCTCTCCAGCACTGTGCTTTTCTTTTTAGAGCTTTAGATAGAGTTTTCCCTTTTCTGACAAAGGGCCTATGAGTGTACAGAGAAAAAAGGATTCGATTGGATACCAGCTTCATGCTTGTAAACTAGTGCTCAAAAAGTTCTGTTCATGGTTTTTCACAGAGAGGATGAACACTGCTGGTCATCTCTAGAAGATTTTGATAAATCAGTGTTTGTTCTGTTGTTTTGTAGATGCTTATGAAACAGCTAAGATGTTATGTGAACAGTACTATACAGTGGCACCTGATCTGGAAGTTGAAGAATTCAATGGTAATTATGAAATTAATTTAACTGTGTGTAAGAAAATGCATTTCTGATATCTGCAATTTCTAGTTTTGTTAAATAATTTTAAGTTATAATTTAAACTCTGCAGTCCTGTTTGCAGTTAACTTTTGTTCTAATGTGTCTACATGAGCACCTGAATTTTATTTTATCATGATGCATACTTCTTTATGCTGAATGCAGAGTTCTGTCTGCTCAATTTGCAATCACTTTAAAGAAAATAAATCAAGGCTCCTCATAACTGAGAACGAAACATGCCTGGCTTCTAATCTTTTAACAGAACTGAAACTTGTTTCTTTCTGAAGAAACGCATTAATGCCACTGGCACTCTTGACACAGTGGTGAGCCCTTCTGTGTAAGATGGCAAAATTGGAATTTTTATTAGGTAGTCTATGCTTTAAATCCTATCATAAACTTCTCAAAACTTATCATCATAAACATATCATAACATCATAAACCTATCATAAACATGAAAATCTGTTTCAAGTTCATTGCAGACCAGAAATTGAATGACACAAAACTGATGAGACAGGCCTTGTCAGCATATTGACTGCTTTTTGTTATTGACAAAAGGGAGCTTTTTTTTTTAGTTAAAAAAAAAATTCCTGAGTGACCCTCTCCCAAATTTTGGACAGCAGCCAAGCATAAGACTAAGATGTTTCCAGACTTCAGCAGAAGAATTGCAAAAGTTTCAGAAAGAGGTAGCACTTAATGGAGAGTGTGATACCTGCAATATGTGTTGCTGAAAGTGCTATTGAGCAGTGTAGAAATGTTTCTCTACACAAGGTGATACTGTCAGCGATGATACAATACCACTCATCTCTCCCAGGAGTGAAACACTGAGAGACCCAACATTCCCCTTTCAAACCGAGTGATTCTAGAGACAAAAGTACATCAGTACTTTGCTGTTGCAGCAGAGGAATCAATTGATGCAAAATTCATCTGAAGGCATAAGTAAAAAGATTCAGCAGCAGAGAAAACAAGTTGCTGGAGCTAAAAGAAAAAAATAAGTGAATCAAGAATTACTTGTTTCCTTTAAAACAATTTATTGTCAGTATGAGGAAAACTTTGTAGATTACCTCACAAGAGCAACAATAGCTCATTTTCTGTGTCTGTGCCTCAGACAAGTGTGAGTCAGTTTGCTTTGGTTTTGGTGAAGCATAAGGGAATGGGAGTATGGACTGACAAAATTAACAGAATACAACATCAAGTTGCCTTGCAGAGCATTGTTTTGGTCTTCTCCTTTTCCTAGGAGTTTTCACTACCACATCTCTTAAAATAATGACGGGGATTGTTACCAGCCCTCAATGCCAAAAGGAATGAAGTTGACTCCAGTCATGTTCTTTGTGCATATTTATATCTTCCTGGAATTTATGAAGCAGACAGTTTGAGAATTCCCTTCAGTCTGAACTGCTGCTCAGTCTGTCTCTGTGGCTGCATAATTTAATGCCAGTAGATACTTGAATGTTCAGGGATGGCTTCATCTTCAGCACCAAAACTGTCCAGAAATGTATTAAATGCAGCTGTATTATTTCCTGCCCAATGAATCAATGAGCACGCTGGCATCCAGAGCTGTGCCAAACTCACTGTGCCCTCTGCTGAAACACTCACAGTGGGACAGCAGGGGACAAACAATTCAGTGATGGTTTGGAATCTGGAAGCTGTGATATTGTTTGAAGTGTATTTGAAAATTTTCATGAATACTTACATTTTATGTTTTAATGAAGGGAAAATATGTAGCTGTTTTTAGAATATTTAAACTGTTTTTTTTCTTTAGTTCAAGAGTCTTTTTGTGCAGCAAATATTATGCTTAAATAGTATGTGAGCATGTGAAAGTTTCCAGCTTTAGTAGTAAAGTTCTCTTGGTTACCATACACTGTTGTATGAAACCAGCCACTGCTGAGTGAAGTTTCATATCTAAACAAAGTCTGCCGATTGGACGGATTTGAAAATCCTAATTAGAATGCATTATTTCAGGTGATAGCAGTAATTAAAGTTTATGGTTTTACTTCATGGAACTAATTTTGCACTGGGAAAATGAGAACATGCTTACATACTTGTCTTTGCCTAAATATTCATGTTATTCCTGTAAAGAGCAATGCTACAAAATACTGTTTTGAATAAAAATGATTTGATGTTTTTCTTTCTTTTTTTTTTAGCTAAAGCTCCAAACAAGCCTATTCAAGTAGTCTATGTACCTTCTCATTTGTTTCATATGTTATTTGAATTATTCAAGGTAGGTTGCAATTGTTAATATTTGGAAGGGTTTTGTGACCCAATTACTGTTGAAATTAAGATTCCTTTCAGTTACAGCTCTTAAGTGTTATTTCAGTTTTCCTTTCTTAAGCATATTCTTGAGTTTCAAACATTCTTCATTTGTTTCAAAGCCAGACTTAAACCCCTCTTTTTTGACCTTGTGTACTTAAAAACTGCCTGATTTCCCACTTCTCCCGTTGTTCTTTTGTTGCTTTTTTGATTAACTTGGAACACTCATTATGGTCTAGTCTTGCAGTGATGGGATATTCATAACGTTGCAGTTTTCATGAGCTTACTACTTTATTACATATTTAAGGAGTGGTTAGGATGAGTGTCTTTATTGTGAAAACAGCCCCTGTGTCTTTGAACAGTGTAAATGACATGCTTTGTTTCGGTGCTACTTATGTTTTCTGAATAATTGGAACAACAGTGACAATAGAACACGTGAGAGCTGTCATATGGTTTGAGAGGAGGCCTCTAAGTGGGGAAATTGAACACTAGAAATTGAGGGGAAACATGTATTTGGCCAGAGAGAAACTTTTTCAAAGTACTGGTTTTTGGGGTTTGATTTCTGACATTTGTCAACTATGTTCATTTAAATCTTCCCCCATTTTGCCATTTGTAACATTGGTTCTAGGGCAAAACAGGTGAGAATTTGTATGTTACATGTGGATATGTTTTTGGTACAAGTCATGGAACAGGTTGAAGCCAGTGAGTTGTAGCTGTAAAGAACTGGGAGGGACTGGCAGTGGAAACTCTGTTAACGTACATTGGAAAGTCAGATTGACAGAATGTAACTTAAAAATTGTGACCCAGGCTGAGAAAATCAAAATTAGCTTCCTGTGCTGAACATCAGTGTGGGTGTTGTACATGATGGAGGTGAAGGGTGTTCTCATCCTGTGGATATATTTACTTGATTTCACACAGTGGGGACAAAAAAGGTGCCTTGCTTTCTTTTCTCTAACTATATCAAATAAAGTTATGTGTAATGAATTGTAATGTAAAAATTTAACTGGGCAATTCATTGCCTTGATGGCTCTTGAATTGTGTTAAATACAGCCTTTCTATCCTGTACACAACTGTAGGACGGAGTATCTGGATGCAATAAAATAAATGCAAGTTCTAACTTGTCACAAAAAGTTTAACTCATATATGTTAAAGTCAGAATCAAAGAAATTGTGTTTTCTTTTATCTTCAGAATTCAATGAGAGCTACAGTGGAACTGCATGAAGGTAAGAAAGAAGCCTATCCATCGATCAAAACGTTAGTCACTTTGGGGAAAGAAGATCTGTCTATTAAGGTAAATGCCTAAAAATAATATGCAGCTTGCAAACCTGCTAGTTTAGGAGAGGATGACTTGTAATTTGAAAAGGCAAATTAATTATTGTATCACCCGCTTCATATTCATTAGAACAGAGTATTTTTGGTTGGGAAGGACCTACAAGGAACATTTTGTCCAACTGCCTGACCACTTCAGGGCTGACCAAAAGTCAAAGCACGTTTGTTAGGGACAGTTCCAAATGCATCTTGGTCACTGACAGTCTTGGGCCATTGCCCACCTCTCCAGGAAACCTGTTGCACTCTTGGAGCGCCCTTCCCATAAGGAAATGCTTCCTGATGTCCACTCTAACCCTCCCCTGATGCTGCAGCTTTGAACTGTTCCCACATGTCCCGTCACTGGATCCAGGGAGATGAGATCAGCACCTCCCTTCCCAGTTCCCCCTCTCAGGAAGCTGAGACCGTGACAAGGTCGCTCCCAGCCTTCTTTTCTCCAAACCAGACAGCCCAAAGTCCCTAGCTGCTCCTTTAATTAATTTCAAAAGTAATTTAGATAATGCTTCTTGATGTTTTGTGGGTTTTCTTCAGAACCTAATGTTGAAAGCTCTTCCATTTTCATTCCTTAGATAAGTGACCAAGGTGGAGGTGTACCTCTAAGAAAAATAGACAGATTGTTTAACTACATGTACTCAACAGCACCCAGGCCCAGTCTGGAGCCCTCGAGGGCTGTGCCTTTGGTAAGCAATCGCAATATGTATTTAAATGTCCCTTTGCACCACTCTGATTTTACGTTTCCCTTCACTGCAATCTGCTGGATCAGGTTTTCCGTTGAGGAAATGGTTTATCATTAGCAAGTCTATCCAGGTAGAACAGGAGAAAATGGGTTCTGTTATCATCGTTTAGTCTATGGAATAGAAAATTACTTTTCTTTGTCTTGACATTACATTTTCAGAAACAAGCATAAAAAACCTGCATAAGCACTGTATTCTCACAGGTTAATGGGCAGGATCTTTAGTGCTACATTACTGAGAAGGTGGATGGCCTAATGAGCTCCTATTTGGTGTACAAATTACTGTTTATCTAAGTTTCCTATCATGAATGTATTGAAGAGGTGAGCACACTGCTCAGCACTGGCGAAGCACCTCCTAGCTCGGCACAAGCTTATTTAAGATGATTTTTCTGTAAGTTATGGACTGTAAAAACACATCTAAAAATACTCCCAAACCTGCATGTGGTATGAACATACTTGGTATATTCCTATTTAATTGGAAATATCTCATGTGATAATCCTTTCTGAGATGCATCAGAGCCAGATTTAAAATTAAAAAATTATTCCCCATAGTTTCCTCTAGGCAGGGAAATTATTTCAGTGTTGAATATGTAGATTCTTTTAGCAAGCATGATTTTAAAAAAATATTATTTAAAATACTATTTCTAAATGGTTGTATTAAATTGCATATTGGCTCATTGTGATAAAAACTGTATAGCTACTGTTCCACTTGGCTAGTTTTCATTAAGTGGATTAATACGGATATTGTATTTGGCTCTACTCATCTCTGTCCTCTGTTGCTTGTGATGCAATCCTTTTTCTCTAAGCCTGTTGAGAAGTTGATTCTCTGAGAAATTTCCTTTCCCTGCTTAGAAGCATTCTCACCTAGCATGTTCCCAAGTGGTTTGTTTTTTTCTCCCCTGCTGATACTTCTGTGCTTCAGGTGCCTTCAGAAGGATAGTAGAATGTGGGACAGAGTACAGAATCATAGGATCGTTAGGAATGGAAATGACCTCCCAAGATCATAGGGGAGCAACCCTTTGAGCAAACACCGCCATGTCCAGTTGCTTCCTGAACACTTGCAGGGATGGTGACTGACTCCAGTACTTCCATGGCCAGCCAGTTTCAATTCTTGACAATCCTTTCAGTGAAGAAATTCTTTCTCATGTCCAACCTGAACCTCCCTAGCACAGCTTGGGGCTGTTCCCTCTTGTCCACGTGACTATTTTGGATGTAAAATATTTAACGGTAAACTGAGGGTAAAATCAGTTCAGAGTGACTTAGAAGTAATAAATTTCCTTTTAGCTTATGAGCAGAAAGTCTTTGTGGTGCTGCCTTGGTCCGCAGTGGGTACCGTGGCAGTGCATTGCACTGGGTTTACCCCTTTGCCACTGTGGGAGGTGTGAAACCCAGTCCTGTGTCTGCACTCACTTGGTACTGATCCTTCACAGCCTCTGCCTCTACAGCACATCTCCGTCTTCTGTTTCAAACTTCTGCTTTTTCATAGAAAATCATCTTGAATGTGGTGAGTGAGAGGGAACAGGCCTTAATTCAAATATAAGCTTTTTTCTTTGTCACAAATGGTAGAATCTCTCTTGATGCATAATCTGCCTTTGTTCTGTCCCACTTTTGATCAGCAATTTACTGTATCAGTCTACAAGGATTTTCTGAAACTCGTTCTCAGGATAAACTTATACCTTGATTACCAGTTGTGTTCGCTATTAAACTGTCTCTTCCTTTGTAGCTCTGATTGTAAAATGTGTTCATTTTAGGATTGACACTGTTCTTTTTTCTTTTTCCTTTGCATCTTTAGCAATGCATTGCTGTGTTTGCTTCCTCATCTTCAAAACTGCTTACTTTGATTCCGTGGCATTTATCCTAGGTATTCTTCTACTGTGTCCCGTTTTCAGGCTTTATTTTCCTTTCCCAGTCTATGCCACTGTAGTCAAACCTACAAAGGATCCCCCTGTCTTGTGAATCTGGCAGCTTTTGCCCTGTGAGTCTGACCAGTGTGAGCCTGCACATGGTTGAATGTTGAGAAAAGTTGTTCAGCTCTGTTATTTATGTGTGTGCAGAAAGAAAAAAGTCACCAACTGTGAGTCTGTGCTGTATCTTGCCACTCATAGGAACAAGGGCTTAGCAGTGGAGTTTGACATTATGTATTATGGCCCAGATCCAGTTATAAAAGCAATTACGCTATGCTTTGTATGTCAGTCTGGAAGTAAAAATCCTTCAGCAGAAAGGTTCCAGATAAATGCTTTTTGATGTCCACACAGAAGGAGCTTCTTTATTGTTTGGTGCCAGAGACCAAACCACTTAAGAATTACAGTGCTGCAGAAGGTTGGTGGTGTGTCATCCTTGACTTAGGTAATATTCTAAACTGAGCTGTGGTGCAGTGTTAAAGAGATACATTTTTCTGTTCTAACATTCCTTTCCCTTGTTATATGAGCCGCTGTCTAATTTATGAAACATTCATAGAATTGGGCATTGGAAGAGAGGTATCCTTCTGTTGATTGGGGAAAATTTTTGCTCCCTATCATTGCAAATGTTGTTTAAAGCCTGCTTAGGAACCTTGTTACCATGGCAGCGTTCAGAATCTAGCAGGTCTTAGGTTCATCTCCACTGTACGTAGGGTACACATTAAAAAGCACTTGGTCATGTTTAATGGTAGTAGGTTTTCTTAGGGAATTTGATGCTTCTCTCTGACAGCATTTGTTCATAGCAGGAGAAATGTGGCTTAAATTAGTTCTAATTTAAATCTGTAGATGCTAGTAACACAGAATTGGAATAACTTCCTATTTGTTTAGTGCATACCGTAGCGTTTAATGATACATTTGCTCTAAGGAGATTTCCTTTCTCAAGGCAGATGTGCCATCATGGACTATTCTGTCCTCTAGCTCAAGCAGAGATCTGTGTAGTAATCACCTCTTGTTAATTGTCTTTTGCAAAAGAGACCCTTTGCAAGGCCATATTTTAAACAGGTACTCATCTGGGGTCTCTTGTCTTCATATTTCTTTTAAGTTCTCTGGTTTGGAAAATACCCTAAAGGCAGTGCACGGAAGAGGCTGACAGGAAATGTTGGAAAGAGAGGCTGTATGAAATAATGATGTGGGCTGGCACAGAGGATAAAGGAACAGGAGACAAACAGAAGTTGGGGTTTAAGGTGGGATAATTCTGGAGTGAGGAAAGTATGAAGTGTTTTCAGTATTATTTGATACGGCCCTTTACTTGAGCTGGTCCTTGGGGTATGTACTGTCCACAAGTTGCCTTTTGGTCACTGTGCTTTATAATTTCTGTAATGTGTTTGTTGTCCAGTCTCCAGAAAAGAAAGGCAGATTTTGACATTGTTCTTTTAGTTCTTTCTAAGGCAGTCAAATTTTTTAGAAGTTAAGAAAGAAATCTCCCAAGTTTCAAGACCAAGTGTTTGAAAGTGGTGCATATGTCTCTAGAGGGAGATGAAGTTTCTCTTTGAGAAATTTAAAACATGATGTTGGGAAAAGTGTAGCTAAGCAACTGTTTTAATGCTGTTAATGGATACTAATAACTATGACAAGCAATGTGAAAAGGGCATATTTGGCATTTCTGTTTCTCATTTTGCTCAGAAGAACTGAGTGAACAACTGTAAAACAATTTAATACTAAATTCAGAATTCTGTAAAAACAAGGCAAAAAAGGCCAAAAGATATTGTAGTAGATGACAGCAAGAGAATTTATGATGGACACTAGTACAAGTTCTTTAATGTTCACTTTTCCCTGAAGGGATTTCCTATAAAGTGATAGCACAGGTTAGCTGTGCATAACGCTTGCAAGTCCTTCTTCTTAGCCTTCTTTTTTGCATCATTTTAGGCCTTTGTTTTTAAAATTCAGGGCATGTTTATCACTTATCTGTCAGGTTGCTTTTATAGAAATATTATTGTGGAATGAATTTATTGGTTTTCTGAAAGCATCATTTTTCTCGTAGTCCACCCTTACTACATTGTCTTGTATCTGTTCTTTTTTTTTTCAAATGCATGTGTGTTTGGAATAGTTCCTTTATTGCACTGGATAGTCCTGAAAAATTCAGGTGGGATTTGGGTGCATAACCAGCCACTGTGGTCATCTGAAAGAGTCGTGGGTTGAGCAAAATCTTATTCCCTGGTTGCAGTGAGAGAGACTTGAAGGAGTTTTTTATAACTTTTCTGACAAGAGAGGGTTGGAAAAGGTGCCAGGTGATTGATCTTGTTGCAGACAATTATGAATAATAGTTTTGTCCTTTGAAAATCTAAACTTCATACCCATCAAGTCTGTTATGCTTTGAAAATTTTGTGGAGTGTCCTGTGTTTCAGTCCTCAGGAGATCATTCAGTGCTGTGGAATCCTGGTCTTTCGTTAAACAGAGAGGATAATTTGCCTTGTAGTGCTCTTGTGTGTTCCTCTGCAGGACTCTGCTGATCTCTGTGGCACTGTGGCATCAGCAGTCACTTCATAGTGTGACCTAGGTGAAGTAGACAGAGCCGTTTCTGGCCTTCCTAAGTGTGGAGACATTTGAGAATAACAATCCCAGGCTTGGGGGAGAAAAATCATGCTGTCAAAACTGATTTTTACCAAAGAAAGAATGCAATACTGTAGCAGTGGTCATCAGGGCGAGGAGGCTGTGGGGAGCATGGGTTTGCTCTGCTGGTTGCAGGCAGCCTGTATGATACGCTGCACCTGCCTGCCTCTGAGAAAATGCAGGATGGACAAGGGAGTTCCAGCAAAGGACTCAGCCTTTTTCGTCCTAAAAACCAATGCACAGGGAAAAAGGAGATGGCTCAAAAGGCTGAATATGGACTTAGAGTGTAAGCTGAGAAACAAAGGGAAGCTTCAAAAAGAATTTGATACAAATCTAATATTTGGGTATCCTCTCTTTTATAAATTAATGCAGGGATCTGTTTCAATTTTTTTAAATTTTTCATCATGTTTTTCATTTTGTTCTCTTGTTTTTGCAGGCTGGGTTTGGCTATGGATTGCCAATTTCTCGTCTGTATGCGAGGTACTTTCAAGGTGACCTTAAACTCTACTCAATGGAAGGCGTGGGTTCAGATGCTGTTATTTATTTGAAGGTAGCAATTTGACCCTTTTATAAACTAGTAGTGCAGTGCAGGTTGTTTGTGGCAGGCTCTTCTCACTCTGCAGCTTGTTTTCAAATTTCTTTTTGCTCTCTTTGACACTTTTACCTAAATCAGTTACAAAAAATCCTAACCCCCAAGGTTATATATATTAATCTGGAACTAATACTAGTTAGTTTCCTTTGATTTTTTTTCAGTCCTTGTGTTGGATTGTTGCATTTTGTTAATGTGTCATAAGTGGTGGATCTTCCAAGAACTCTGATGAGAGAGAATTTTGGTTAATGCTTTTTGATTCTAAGTTTTGGCCACAATAGAAATGAGAAGACTATTGACCAACTCCTGACTAGTAAATATGTTCTGTTCTGTGCAGTTCTTGATGCAAGAGACTGTATTGATCCTGTTGTCATTTTCTGGGAGAGCCCCGGCTATTCAGGGGCTAAAGGCTGACACTGCTTGAATTCCATCGGGGAGTTTAGAAGAACGGAGGGTGTCGCTCCTGTAGGTTATTGGCTTAGCACTGTCACTGTGCCTTGCTGTATGTAGCGAGTGAGTTGTGGAATCCTCTGCATGTGTGTGTGGAGGAAAAAGGTCTGGCCTTTCTCAAAGGAGAAAGGTGGGGCAGGGCACTGAACTGGGTCAGCCCCCACAGGTCAGCGTGCTGACAGAGCCCAAGTGCACTGGGGAAGGGAAATGTTTGAGGAACTGTCTGCTCTGTGTCACTGACAAATCTCACTAAAATGTTTCTGACCAAAAATCTTTTTCTTGCTATCTCTATAGAGACCACTCCCTGGAAAGAAGGGAAATATTTTTCAATGCTGTTATTTTCTTTTAACTCTGACTAGGATTGAGTATAACTAGAGCCACTAGTCACAGCTCAAGTATTTTCAAAACATTTCAAAACGTGATCATTGCGACACTTGTTGGGTACAGAAGTTGTAATGTAGAACTCGCCAGAGTATCACCTTGCGCTTGCATCTCCAGTGATACCTAACCATTGCTTTTGTTTTTCCATAGGCCCTTTCAAGTGAATCATTTGAAAGACTTCCCGTTTTTAATAAGTCAGCATGGCGGCACTACAAGACCACACCTGAAGCAGATGACTGGAGCAATCCTAGCAGTGAACCAAGGGATGCTTCTAAATATAAAGCTAATCGATAATTCGCTACCTTTTGTCTCTGCTGGAGATGACCTCTGCATTCAGTATAAAGTCTCTGCTTTGTTCCAAAATCCTTCAAACCACAGTAGCTAATTACTTCCAAACAAAGACCTAATCAGGGCGTTGAAAAATACTAAGAACAAAGTGATGATTGGGACTTAAAGGAAGGCACTGAGCACGTTTGGTATGTGAATCCTGTGTACTGCACCAGAATATGCTTGGTTGCTTCAGTCATGCATTGACAAAAAGGATCGCACTGTGATTGCACTTAGGAATACAATGTTGTAACAAAAAGATACTATTTGAAGTGGCCAATGCTTGTTCCAATATAAGGATTGGTAAGATGTGCAGAATCCCTTAAAGTGGTGAATAGTATCTTGCACAGCAATACGGTATAAGAGAAAAATTCTAACGTAGTTAAACGTGTGCTTCGAAAATCCACTGTTTGCGGCATTTTGTATTGCACAGTGTCACCCCTAAGAGAAAATCCCTTTGGCTCTTCAGATCTTATCTCTAATGAGTTCATAAATGCATAGTTCTAAAAGGGTTGTGCAGCTTTAAACTGATGCTTTCTCCAAATTCCCAAACCCATTTGCCATGTGCATACAAAAGTTGTGTTGTTGTGAAACAGTAGGACTTCCACTTCTTGGTATGCACCTTAATTATTTTCTTGACACAGAAATGCATTTCTATGCATTTTTCCTTGTTTTGCGGAAAGTACCTAAGTAGTTAGATCATCTCTCCATACAAGAAATTCTGTCAATACAGGGGCAGGGTAGTTCAATTTCCTATTTGCCTATCATTTTCGGGGAATTGGGGAGGGGAGAGAAATGCTGAGAGGCCAGACAGCCAGTCATATAAGTGAATTTGCCTTAAGAGTGTTGGTTGCTTGAAACCTGATTAGTTTAAAACCTGTAAATAGTTCATGAAGTTATTTATACCTTCAATGTCTGACTACAGTCTGGTAATCTGAATTTGTAGTGTATATAAAGATGTTGTACACCAGCTTTTGGAATGTGTCATTGGTCTAAGTACATGAATCTGGACGTACAGGAGAAATGGGAGGGACAAAATGTGGCCAGTACCTGGTTTAAGATAAAAAATATCAAAGACTAAAAAATTCCAAGTATTTTCCCCTTAAATTTATTGTAAGGGTCATTGCTGACTATTAGAAAACTGTTCTTCATGAAGTCTTTGCCAAATGCTGTTTCTGATACTATGGCCTTTCAGAAAAACCTATGAAATTTAGAAGTTCTGGTGATACATTAGCTGTGGCAATAAAGTAGATGAGTTGTAAGCAGCTCTGATGCACCCTCAATTTCTCTTAGGTGTTTTGATATTTTTTGGAAAGATAATAGAGATTTTAGCATGGAAAAATGAAATTTGTTTACTAAAATTGTGGGGGAACTGTCCCTTTTGTCCTCCCAATATTTATTTTTATAAAGAACTGATTTATTAGGGAAATGCTGAGAAATTCCTAGGTATTTTAAAAAAAGAAAAAAGAATCTTAGTTTGACTTAACAACAGTACTTTGCACTTCATAGCACATTTCATTGAAGGATTATAAAGTGCTTTGAGCAATAAACTCCATAGAGCCCCATTTCTAAGGAGTCGGAAGTTCTTGCCTTGCCTGTTGCAGTGAATTCCCGACCTTGTGAGAGCCGTGGATGATCTTGCAGGGCCCGAGGTCCCATGGGTGCTCCCGCACTGGGATCAGCCCCGTGGGAGCATCAGCTCCTTGTCTCCGTGGGCTGCTGCCCCTCCCTGCGGCTCAGGTGGCACCAGGGCAGCTGCTGAAGGCTCTCCCTGCCGGTCAGCTGGGCAGTGCTGCCCTCAGAGCCCCCTCTGCCAGCAGGCGGGAAGAGGGACGGGCTGATGGGGCCGTCCCATTCCCAGACCGGATGCATTTACCCCTGGCCAGGGGACCTTGGCAGGGCACGGTGAGGGGTGCCACGTGTGGCCTCCAGAGCAGCACCTTCCCAGCGCTGCAGGCACTGCTGCAGAGAGGGCAGATTGCTATTCAACCAATACTGGAGTGGAACCAGGGGAGTGGTTTGGCTGAAAAGCTGGTTGCAAGTCACAGCTAGTAAAATTTAGTCACTTATCTTCTGCCCCTACCTGTAACTTCGTACTGTTTTTAAAATTACTTCAAATTGCATATGTTTTGTAGAAATTGCAGAGGAGAGTTTGCTTGAAGATAGAAATTTGTGATGAAAGTAATATTTTCTCAGTTGCACGTGGTCAGTTTTTTGTAGAACATTACCCAAAACATTCCAAAGAATAAGGTAGTTTGCGTAAGAAATTTGAGTTTCAGCTTTTGTTAGAAATTGTATTTTGAAGTAGTAAATCCTGACCTGGTACTTGTTTTTGGCTGTCTCCTTACACATGATGAGAAGAGAGAACAGAAAGCAAAGGAAGGATGCAGGCATATTGGACTTGTTTTCATGAAGTGAATATAAGCCATGGGATATAAACCATGGAAACTCTGAAGGAAAGCTGAAGATACCGTGGGGGACGGTATGGGCTATTAGTGATGTCACTTCCTGATCCACAAAAACAACTGGCTGGCTTTCAGGACTGGAGGGCTCCAGTACTTGAAAAACTGAACTCCCCTGAAATGACACCAGAACCCTGAGTGTGCACAAACCCCTCAAAGCAGCAGGGCAGAGCTGGAATGCCTTTTCCTCCCATGCCCCAAGGTCTGTGTGTGGACGTTACGGTGAATATGAGTGAGAAGCAACTTTTCTTCTCTCCTACCTTGTCTAGGCAGCTGCTGCTTTAGAGTGGCAATCCCAGGTGTGCCATCAGCTGTTCTCCACTCATTGTCCTCGTGCTGTGTTCCTACACAGTCTGAAAACTGTCTCAGGAAGCAGCAGCAGACCTTCCGTTAGGAGAGGGTTTTTCAGTGGCTGTGCCTGAAAAATGACCATGGGTGGGTTTTAAATATGGCTGGTTTAACTACAGATACTGATTTTTTTCAGTTACTTCTACCTTTGATTGGAATCTCTTACAATTATATTTTAATATCTTGGGGCTGTTAATTCCAAACTTTCCGATGATGCAAAAGTATATTTCCTTTTTGTGAATTTTGGAGTTATGGCCTGCTGATGTCATTGCAACCTGCTTGTCTTGACCTACAGGACACATAAATACAAAAAATTGTTTTCAGTGAAAATGTTCCTTATCTGTTGTGTTTAGTGATTAACAGAAACAAACTGAACATGAGATGTTTACTTGTTGATTCTTCCTGAGAATTACAAACACCTTCTGTATGTCATAGTGTAACAAAACGTTTACTTTTTTGTCCATTGTGCATTTTTCTGGTGTATGTGTCTTGAATGTAATTTTATTAATCCACTGTCTAGTTTAATATTAATAGATACAGAAGTCTCTCCAAATCATGTACATATTTGTGCTTCCTGCTTTTCTAGGCTTTGTTTCAAGGCAACAAGGGGCCTTTCAGAGTCTGCACTTGATGAGAAATATTCAGAAGATACCAAAATGCTTCTTTTGCAACTCAGGTGCAGTCTTTGCCTGTGTAATTGACTTGATGACCTAGGAGAGCACAGAGAAAGTCTTTGTCCTGCTGCAGTCTGTGCTACCTCTTGGGCAGTGTTTGAAGCAGGTCCATTGGCACATGCTTAAAGAATATGGATATTAACTGTAGTATTCTTGGAAAACTCAGGCTACTTTTTGGCTATGTAAGGCTACATTTGCTGCTGCAACTGGATAGCATTCTCTTCTTTGTCCTCAATAGCATTTGCTTTGAAACAGCTGTTCACTTTCTCCAGGAAGTGAGCAAGAGTGATCTTTAGTGCAATCTCCTGTTCCCCTCCACACACACGTAGTATTTAGGGTGGTATCTTGACCTCATTGACATGGAAGAAGTTTCCTCCCTCCTCACCTTTAATAGGCACCTCTAGATCCTTATGTGTGAGGTGCTGCAAAAGTGGTGAAGATTCATGAAAATAATTCTGTAGAAAAGTTGTTTACTGATAGTATTTATCTTGAGGATAACTGCGTCCCATTGTGCAGCGTTCCCTTTCCTTGCTTGTTTCCAGGTTGCCGTGGTTTCTGGTAGTTCTTCCTGGCATACACACCTGTCTGTGGATTAACATATATAAATGTGGTTTTGCTGAAGTTAAGAGAATACGATGGCACGTGACAGAACGATGTGTTACTGAGTTCAGAGGTTGAGTTTGTTCACAAATGAGGAACATAGCTATAAATTGTGTAGTGACTTCAGGGCTGAGTCTTGCAAATACTTGCACAAGTAAACAGTGTGTGAGAGGAATGCCACCTAAACGAATCTGTTCTCAGGATCAGGACTCAGGCTGTTGATATTAATTTGAAACAATGAAGATTTCTGTAATTGAAGTGGCTTTCTAATGAAAAATAAATAAGAAAATTTAAAGTTCATGTGCTTTAATCGCAGTATTATATTGTCTTAAAAGTCCTCAGAAATCAGCATAGGGAACTTGTTTGCTTCTTAAATCTGGAGGGGTTTTCCTGTAGTACTGGAAGGATTGCTGAGCGTATGATAATTCTGACATTGTCCTTGTGGTGTTAATTGCTTTATGGAATTTTTCCTTTGAATTGAATACTGCCAAGAGGTGTTGGACACAGTCCTTTGAAATCCATGCCCTCTGGAGATCACACCAGGCAGAGGCAGTTTCTGAGCAGTGCACTCAATGCTCTCGGCTGTGCAGCAGGGATTGCCCTCGGACCTCCAGGCTGGCTCAGCCTTGCCATCCCCGATGGAAGGTGTGCTGACCGTGCACTGGGGGTGTGAGGAGTTTGTCGTGGCTGGAAGTGAAGTCCCTTTGTTCCCAAGGTCAGGTACGGGACAGCTCTTCCTGCTGAGCTGCGCTGGGTTGCACTTGGCACCCCCAAGGGAAAGTGATCTCATGGTGCCTTTCCTGAGGTGCCATCGTTTGAATCTACCAAACGTGTAATGGAGGAGTGAGAAGGTAATTTTTCATGAGACTACTTGGAGATGTTTTAAATTTATTTTTGAATCTCCTGTACCTTGTCTTGTTTCTAGTCCAATGCCCATGTATTTGACTTGTGTATACTCTTATTTTCCTTTTTTCTTTCCATGGTTGAAAAATAAAATGTCGTAAAAACTAGTCCCTGAAAAATGTCAACTGGTTTCATACAATACTGAGCTTAGTTTGTGATTTGGCAGTCCAAGGTCAATTCCTCACATGCCTACAGAGGGGCATCCTCGGAGAGCTGCACTTGGGAGCTCAAGAGTAATTTTAGCATACGAGGAGCTTGGGTTTGGGTTTTTTTCTGCTATATAAACCTCCCTAAAGCTAAATCTCAGATTATTCTTGACAGCCAAAACATCTGTTAGAAACAGATATATAACACCCAGGGCTTCTACCTTCAAATTTATTCAGCTTTCCATAGTTTTATATGCATTAGTAAGTTATTAAAGAAAATGAAAAAAACCCCAAAGTTTCTTACCAAGCAATTTCAGAGCAGGAAAATGCCTGGGGACCTGTCTTGCTTGGCTCGTTAGCTTTCTTATTAAGTAATAAATGAGGCTCCAGATGGCCAGAATTTTGCTAGAACTGAGATAATTTTCTTTCATATGAAGGATTTATTTTAAAACTTCAGCTGAGAAGAAATCTGTGTGTTGTACTTTCTCACTGCTTACCATTTGTCATGACGGGGTATTCACAGGAGCTGAGTAGTTAATTAAGTAGCTCAAAATTGCAAAATGTGTCAGCATGTACCGCGTATTTGACAATAGCTGCCTGTAGAAGATAAAGCAAACAGTTGCAGCAGCCGTATAATGAAGATCTGTGACTTTAGGACACAGGCATATGTGGGAGAACAATTTGTAATAAGGGATCAGTTTCTTGTTGTACAATTCATGCCTTTTTTAGATGGCTGTAGACTTATTCAGTACTTCAGTTTGTTGTTTTCAGTGAAGTCTTGCAGTAGACAGTTTTTAAATGAAGTGAGACATATAAAACATGTCAGGCATGCTTGATAGGAAAAAATAAACATTTTTTAATGTCAGATCAGTTTATATTCATG
Source organism: Pomatostomus ruficeps (assembly GCA_013400735.1). Taxonomy (NCBI): domain Eukaryota; kingdom Metazoa; phylum Chordata; class Aves; order Passeriformes; family Timaliidae; genus Pomatostomus; species Pomatostomus ruficeps. The sequence continues at coordinate 62,001 of VYZT01004832.1, read as the reverse complement.
ATCTAACTCAGAGGCTGTTTTTACTTTAAGCTTTTGTACCATCTTCTCTAGGAGTTACATGAAGTGTAGTAAATAATGCCTGCTGTGTGTTGTCTAAGAGCATCAGCCATTTAGAAATCTTGTCACAGCAATCCCAGAGTCCTTTTCCATCCTTATGACTTCCTTAATTTTTTTCCTTGGCCCAAGCTACTCCCCTCATGTGTCTCCTAGTCCAAAGGCAGCAGGCAAGTCACTGTGCTTCTGCCAGTGTGCAGCTGGAGCCAGCATTTAAACACTGTGAATTCTTCTCCTGACATTAATAAATATGCAGGTTCCTGCAAATACACTGATTTGAAAGATCATTTTCAGAAGATGGCTGCAGTTCTCCCTGTTTTCAAGGTCACATGTTGACTGTTTTGGTTTTGGGAAGCTTTCAGAGGAGTTTCCTTAAGGTGCTTGTGGTTGTGGGAAGCTGCTGCTGCATGTTGTGCCACGTGAGCTGTCCTGGCAGACTCAGGCTTGTGGGTGTGCATGGCTGCCCTGAGCACCACCCTTGCCCGATCCACTTGGCTCTTCATCCTTTGGTTAATAAATCTCTCTGTAGACATGGAATGCTTGATACGGGGTCCTTGGGGTGGTGGAGGACCAACACTCGAGGTGTGCTCTGGTTTGCGCTCAGGTGGAGGAACGTGGCTCTCCGTGTGTGCCAGGTGTCAGTCACAGCTGTGGGGTGGTTTCTGTCTGTTGTTTCACTAAAGGTTAAGCTTTTCCCCCAGGGAAACAATTCTTTCCTTCTTGGTTTTCAGATCTGGGTGTCCCGTCAGTGTCTCTGGTCAGTGTGGTGCAGCACTTGAACACTGCCTGTGTAAAAGAGCTGGGTCCTGCATGGACAGGACATTTTACTGGACAAGGCTGCCAATTACAAACTATTTCACAAATAGCCATTTGCGATGGGTGAAGAGATTGGAGTTGTGCTTTGTTCTGGTCTTTTGAAATGCATTTTGTCTTGCTGTTAGGGCTCACATACATAATTTATCTCTTAACTTTTGGGTTCTTGGTAAACAGTTGGGTAAAACGTGCAAGAAGTTGTCTTGGGTAGTTCTGTGGGGGTGCAGTTTCATTCAGGGCAGAACAGCTGGAGTCAGTTCTGCTGATGGTGTGGTACCCCCACCACTCATTGCATAATGGCTGGGTTTTAATTGGCTCCTGTGTGGTTTAGCTCCACGTTCTTAATGACAAATTAATTTGAATTCCCAAAGTGAAAGTTGAAAGGTGTCCGAATAGAGGTGTTTGACCTCATAGCATTATTTTTTCTTCCATTTCTTTAAAAGATACAGACTGTGAGCTTGCTGGTGTTTTCTGACAGTTCTTCACGTTCTCTATGTGTCTGTGATACAAGTTTGTGCTCTGGGGTGATTTGAAGAAAAGGTCTTCTTGAGGAGGAAAAAGGAAATTGAAACGAGCCACCCAAGATTTGTGATGCTGCTTGGATTATGTTTAATTTGGAACCAGCTATTCTGGGAGCATTTTGTTAGTTCTCACACAGGATATGGCTCTATGCATTTTGTTTGCATGTGAACAATATGAATATTTAAAATGTTAGGTTTGGTTTTTTTCTGGAATAAATGCACTCATTTCTGAGAGGCCTTTTAGATAACCAAGGGGGGTGAGTGGAACAAGTGAAAATTTTCCCTAAGGGATAGTTTTCCATTTTGTTTTGGCATTTGGCTTTTAATGACATACCACAGAAGTGCAGGCTCAGGACACTGGTAAAAATGAAGCTCATTAACTTTTAAACAGATGATATAAACTATCTTAAGTATGGCCAAGTAGCAAATTAACTGGATCCCTACTGGTTAATGTGTTAGTTTTGAAATGAAAAAGCTGGAGCCCAGTATGATGCGTAGAACATCAAAATAACACACCCTGTTGGTGTTCAGAGTTGGTCACTTGTAAAGAGCAGGTTATAGTTAATCTGTTCTTACTAAGCAGATGATGCCTTTGCAGTTCACAGTCACCTTATTTTATGGAAAATCAGTGTTTGTTTGTAGAGAATGGTAAAAAAACCACCACAATGTGCTGAAGAGAACATAATTTATTCTATCTAAACTGTTTCTAGAATTTGAAATATGTGTGAGACTTGGTGTGCACATGCAGCCTGGTCAGTGCCACCAGGGAGGATTTGCCCTTTGAGTATTCCTGCTGTCATATGCTTAGGCACAGGAATAATTGTTTTGAGACAATGGAACATTTTTGTCGTGATTTATCCAGTTAAGCACTTAAAAAATTAATTTATTGTGTTTGTGTGAAAGGCAGAACAGCCTCGCCTGGCTCAGAACTTGCATTTCCCTGTTCCTCATTGAAGCAGGGATTTATACTGTTGGAGAGAGTACCTAAGAGGGGATAGAGATAGCAGGTGTGAAAGAACTGTTTGAACTGGCCATGAGGAATGGCTGGGGCAGGGGAATTCAGGTCTCATGCTTGAGGAACCGGTTGTAACATGGGACATGGGAGCCTGCAGCATTCCGCAGGGAGATCTGGCAAATGCACTTGTCCTGGGAAGAACCTCAGTCATTGCTAGAGTCTCAGTCCCCCATTCCCCAATTAGCACAGTGAAAGTGCACGTCCAAAGGCTGTTATTTTTCAGTCTGTATCTGTCTCCTGTTCCTCAGGCAGAGCCATGAGACAGTGGCTGTGACTTCCATTTGGATTAGAAATGCTAATGCTGCCCTTCCTTACACCAGGAAAGGGCCTTCCCTCTAGGAAGAAAAGGGCAGAAAACATCTGTGTGCATGTGCTTGTGGGACACACGTTGTGTTTTGAGAGAAGAATCTCTTGTCAAAATCCAGTCAGAAGAGTTGTTAAGATAGTTTGGTGCTTGAAAGGATCTCCATGCAAGAGGCAAATTCCTGGCTCCATTTTCTGCCCCGTTTTCAGCTCTGCTTTATGAGGTCAGGGGTCTTCTGCACCAGACTCCAGAGAAACTGCTGCTTCATTATGTGCTATCACCCAGGAGGCTCTCCATGATAGTTTGTTACCCTTTTACAAGCAAATGCACTGTGGTGTCAGACCCTTCCTTCCTGCTGAGCTGACAGGTGTTGGTTCAGGGGCTGCCGTGTTCCTGAGGGGTTTGCCATGAACCAAAGCTCCCCTCAGGGCTGGGCTGCACACTGTAAGCTCACTCACAGGGGTGCGTCTTCTGTATCTCCCAAGTGGTACCAAGACACTGCTGAAAACAGCCCCAAATCCATCTCAGGTAATAAACCTTGAATTACATGGTAGTGTTTTTGTGGGGACTCTGTGCCATTAAATCGTTTCTCTGCTATGCTCAATGACTGAAATTTTCTTATTCTTAATAACCCTTAGGACCTTGGCTAGGCAGTCATGAGCCTACATTTGCTGGTTCAGCTTCTCCCTGCCTGAGGCAAGGCTGTTGAATAAATAATCTTTACAGCTGCTGCAGGTACCAACTTAAGAGGAAGGACAAATGGGAAAGAGCAAAGCAGGAATATTCAGACACCACCCTGACTCGGCTCAAGGATGAGTCAAGTCCAAAAGCCAGAATCAGGATTTGCCCTGTGGCTCATTGCTGCTGCTGCAGTTTTCCATCTGGCACAGCCATACATCATCTTGCTACCCATGAGAGCAACTCAAGTTGCTGCTGGGGGTGGTTTTCAGCAGTGGAGCCAGAGTGGCTGCAAAAGCACGATCGCTTCCTTCCACTTTCAAGTAAGAATTAAAATAGTGGCTCCTGATTCCACTGTGCTGGGACAGAGGGCAAAGGTCTCAGACTTGCTGGTGTCTAGTGCTGCACCTGTCCAGCTGGAACAGCACTTCCCCACCTTCACCCACATTTTTCTGGCTGCAAGGTAAAGGCAAGGAGAGGTGATCCTGTTTGTGTAGAGAGCAGCAGAACTCAAGCAGCAGCATTTTGGGCATGCTGGCAGAGCTGCTCTCATGGCTTTGTGGGGATGCAAAGCCCTGAGGTACCAAGGATGGGGATCAAGGCACTGTGCCATCAGTGGGGTTTCCTCTGCGGATTGTGTTCATGTGTCCAAAGATGCTGTAAAATGAAGGGGAGAGGCAGCTGTGTCTGTCATACTCTTTATTTTTCATGTGGAGCTTGGTTGATAAATAGGACCGAATTAAAGCAAAACTTGTGAAAAGTAAAACCCAACCATGACTCAGAAGTGCAAAATTGCCTTCCACGTGGCCAGACACCATGAGGTTCTGGTTTGCTGGAGACAGCACATCAATGTACCAGCAGGGCAAAGGCTTCAGCTTATTGATACCCTAAATGCAAACAAGACACCTGGTACAGAATATGGCTTTGTTGCTGGGTAGCCACCTGTGACCCTGAGAAACAGCTTCTGTTAAGAACAGGTCACTGGTGAGTTTTTCTCTGGTTCCCGTTTACAAGTTGTGGTGCTGTCTCCACTCAAACCACTGAACAAGGGCTGCAGAACAGTAAGTGCTATGAAAGTAAAATGAACAAAAAATGACGGTAAAAGCCAAGAACAACAAATCCTTGCCCACCTCCATTGCACTTGGACATCGCTCATCTATCAACAGCACCCGTCGAAGCAGGCAGTTGTTGTGGTGGTGGAGTGGTTTGTGATGGGAAGACTGAAGACTTGCAAAGGATCAGAAAAACTAACAAGTGCATCCCAGGTATGAAATTACAGTAACAGGTTGCCTAAGGCTGAGAAAGGTCTTAATTGCATCGTCCCATTGGGCGCACAGCTGGCGGCTGCTGAAGTAGCTGTGGCTGTCCCTTTGCACACTCCACCCTACTTCCTGCTCACCTGTTTTTGCAGCTCTGTGAGGGAACTAGCTGAACTCCAGAGGACGTGTGGCATGAGATGCTGTGTACTTGGTCTTGTGGTAGTCTGAGAAGTGTCTGGCAAAACGTTCCGAAAGAAAAATCCGTTACCCTGTAGTGGGGGAGAGATGAAAGCTGTAGGGAGTGAGCTGAGTGTGGGGCTAATTTGGTGCCTGGCTCCAAGGTCTGTAATTTATCTGCCCAGAAGAGTATCTGGAAAGGAGTTTACCAACCAGGTCACCCAGCGAGGTAAGGACAGCAGCCTGGGGGGAACTGCTGCCGCCAGCAAGCACAACCACCCCACAAGCTCGGGCATCTTGGTCCCTCTGTTTTTTCCCAAGAGCAACGTGGAGCGCTCCCTTGCCCAGGGTTTCCTGTGCAGGGAGCCAGCAAGTGCTGACTGGTGCTGCCCACAGCAGCCGGTGTGTCCTGCTGGGTTTGCGGTTCCAGGCAGCAGTGGCACAGGAGGAATTTGGCAGCTGCAGCTCCGTTCCCGGGCTGCCTGAGGCTGTGCCCAGCAGGCTACCCATGAAACAGGGGCAGTGGCAACCTGTACCTGCTGGCCTGGCACCAAAGCTGCTGCTGGGCTGGAGAGCCTCCAACGTGCCCGTGTGCTGAGGCAGCTGTGCCAGGCAAGCCTGGGAGCCAAACGGCGTCAGTGGCACAGCCCCACCACAGTGCTGGGGGCTGGAGGTTTCCTGCAGCTGTGGGGCAGAGCAGCCCCAGGGCTCAGGAATCTTGCCAGCCCCTGCAGCCACCTCAGCAGGTGCCAGCTGAGGGACTGAACATGGAGACAGATGTCAGGCAGGACTGGCTTTGCCCATTAGGAAGATCAGTACTGAGGGGAGAGCTTCACCCATGTTACTCTCTGTGTTTCTCCTTGGGATTGTACAGATGTCGTGGATGGAGAAAAAAAATACTTCTGCCTAATCCTGTTCAGAAAGTTTCCTTTGGTTTTCTCAATTTTTTTTTTTCTCCATATTAGTGTAGAGGAATAGCCTTGGTATCCTCTGCAGGGGCAGTGTGTCTGTGAACACATCTTGTTTAGAGTTTGATGAGAAGTTTGTTTAACTGGCTAAGTACAATGTGACAACAGCACTATTTGCTTGCCATTTGCTGACCCATAGCTGGGAGCAGCAGGTTTTCCTAGGAGGCCGCATCCCAAGGCCTCGGGATCTTCTTAGAATTCACCAGTAAAAACCACCAGCACCTTCAAACTGTCTTATTTCCTACACCACCAACATTCCAGCTAGGGCTGTCTTGTCATTTACTTTCTTGCCTTCAAAGTGCAAAGCTGGGGAGCAAACCGGAAGTGATCAGGCAGCTGTTCAGGCACTAGGAACATCGACAGCAATTCGATAAAGCAAAAAGCCCAAGTCTTTACATACACCCCACACAGAGGCTTGGTCAACAAGCAGCACTGAATATATTAAATGGATTTCCACGAACTTGCCTGGAGAGCTCTTCATTTCAGTGCATGATTTGGGCTCTGGGGCAGATATTACTCAAAAGGAAAAAAAACCCCAACTTTATTCCCTGTTTCTCAATGTATTTGCTGCAGCAATGCCATGCCTTCATGTGCCAGAAGAGCTCAAGGTCAGCAGGGTACAATTGCATCTTCTCCCTCTGCAGGCTGCAGCGGACACTTCCCTGTGTGCTGGGTCCGGACCAGGAGCCAGCCAGGCTCCTCCTGCCAGCCCCCTCGGTGCAGAGCTCCCACTGGCCTGGCCTGGAGCAGCAGCTGGAAAGCAGCAAGACAGAGGCAGGAACTTGCACACAGATGTGTTTTTCTGTCAGTCCCCGGGGCTGTGTCTGGCAAGTGCTACCAGCTGGGCCTCCAGCACCGTGAGGGAGTGGGGATGGGATAAGCTCTTCCTGAGATCTCCCTTGCTGTGCTCCAGTTCATTTCTGACATCTCCCAGAGCATGATCCCTGCTGTCAGAGATACCCCTGGTGTTCCTCACGCTTCTCCCCATCCAGTGGTTGAGTTCATAGCTTGTTCTTCTGTCTCATGTTTAAAAAAATATATATTTTATTTTTCATCCTCGTCTCCCTCGCTCATGCTGCTGAGGGAGGCAGAGGCAGCTTTTGGAGAAGAGGGAGGGGAGGTCTTATTGATGACCCAGGGTGGAGATGGAGAGCGGGATGGCGAGCGGCCTCGCGTAGGACTGCTGTTTGGGCTCTGCCGGGGAGAAAAAGCCTGGAGCATTCGACCGCTTCGTTCCTGGAACATCTGCTTCTGCAAAAGCAAAGTGAAAAGATGCTCTTTGAGTAGTGCACAGAGGAGAAGGCTGCAGGCAGGCAGGGGTTGCACTGTGCCTCTCACCAGGGAGGGAGCAGGGAGCCAGAGCCTTGGAGCATGGCTGGTTTGCCTCTGCTATGCTCATGATAACCCGGTCCTGGCATGCAAATTTTACCTCAGCTGGGACACCCCCAGTGTGAGAACACCGTGTGTCCTGGCCCAAGCCACACAGGGGCCACTCCCTTTGTATTTCTGTCTCAGAAGGTCAGTCCTCTGCCTGAACGCCCAACATTCTCAGTTCCCATGGCCTTTTCCTTCTAGAATGTCGGGAAAGATCACCCCTCTCCTCCTGAGCTTCCTGGCTTTCCCAGCCTTTAATCCTCCTTCCCTTCCCAAGGGAGACAGCCTGGTGCCTGCCAAATACTGGCAGCTACTTCCCCAGCTCCCTGGAGCAGGCACGACCCAAACCCATAAACTGGGGGCAGGAATGTCAGAATTCGGGTGTCTGTCGAAAAGAGAAAACACTTGCAGGCTTCTATGTTCTGCTTGGAGCTTTATTGTCACTTTTGCTTTGTAAAGCTAAGTGGAGGCCTGCCAGAGCTGGTGGGGTGGAAGAGACACCTCTGCAGTCAAGCAATCTGCTACACTAAGGCAAGTGCCTCTACTCATTAGCAGCAATGTGGCCTTGCGTCACGCTGGGTTATGGAAGACGTGGCGTGTGCTGTGCAGCTGCTGCAGGCTTCACATGGAAAGTGCCAAATCCGAGTGCCCTGCTGCTCCTCCTGGGGATGAGGAGCAAGAAGTCTCAACCTTGGCTGGAGTACTGGCAGTCAGGTCACAGGCGATGCTTGGCTGAAAGGAAGATCCAGCCCCGACAAAGTTAAGTTACCATTCGGGTCTGAGAGGAAAATACTTGTGCAGGATGTATGGGTTTGCCTGTTTGGGCAGCTGCAAGCTTGATCTCAGCTAAGTTTTCATCTTGTTGCTATTCCCCTTCCCCCTGCAATGACTCAGCTCTGTGCTGAGCTTCCTCCCAGCCACAGAGCCTCTGGCTGCCCCTCTTGGTCTTTCTCCTCTTCTTTGAAACTCAGTATTCCCTGCCAGCGGAGAGGCAGATGCTGGTTTCCCCCTCAGGTTTCTGGGTGTTTGCTAAATCCCAGGGCTTAAAAATCAAGCACAAATACTGAACTTAGCTGTTCCTCTGTGAGTTCCCTCTCCTAATTTACATCTTTATCACATTTGCCTTTATTGACTTAGTTTTAGAGCCTGGATGTGGCTGCAGTTTGGAATGGCAGAACAGTTCCTGCCTGGAGCTACACTTACCAAGGCTCTTGTGCATAAAACCCCATGGTGTGTAACCTACCCCTGCACTACTGCTAGGTCCTAATTAGTCAAGACTTCCTAAAATCTCAATAGTTAGCGGATGGTGGTTGCTCCTGATAAATGGTGCCAGAAAGCATTCAGATGGGGGAGGATTTCTGCAGCTGAGAGCTGCAAGGATGGCACCAGGGCTGGCAAAGCCCCAGAGCCTGTTTTTGCAGTTCAGTGGTAGGGGTGCAAAACTTCTCTTTAGATCACAGAAATGTGAGATTCTGTTGGCTCGTTTCACCCTCTCACTGAAGATAATCCCCAACGAAAAAAACCCCAAAAACCATAAACAAACAAACAAAACAAAACAAAAAAAAACCCAAAAACCCCCAAGAAACAAAACCACAACCAAAAAAAAGCCCAAAACAACCACCATATTTGATATAAAATATCTTTTTCCTGGCCAATCAAAATACTTTGACTGCCTTTGACTTCCTTCTGTCATTTCAAACAACTCAGTGGCACGGTGGTGCTTCATGGTGGTGTGGTACCAGTGCTGGGGGACATCCAAGCGTCCCAGCTTAGCATGGCCCGTGCCATCCCATATGGCAGGGCGTAGTTGACTGCACCTTAGTCACACAGGCCAGGGCTGGAAAGGGGAATCCCACCTCCCTGCTGAGCCCCTCAGCCAGGCTGTAGGAGACCTGCTTCCCAGGTCTTCAGTGAAGTCTGTTGCTTGAACAAACTGATGCACTCACACCTTCAGCAGGGCAAATGCCCGGCCCCTCCGCACTGCCTCCTGCATTACTGCTGGAACCACCAGGCTGCTGCCTAAGACCACAGCTCTGCAGGAGGAGGAGGTGGTGTCATTCACCGGCCTCACAACACCTCTTTCTCTCCAGCTGTGCCCTAGCAGGGTCAGTAAGCCATGTCCTTACGTACACCCAGCCAGTTTAGGATTTGTTTTTGGCAAACTCACTACTGGGAAAAAATATTTCGCCCGTTTGTGAATTTTATTGCCTATATGTTGATAGCTCTTTGCTTTACAAAGCAAGTGCCAGCTGGGTGTTACAGAAGGTTTCTGCTTTTGAGCTACTCATTGTTCCAAGGCCATTTTAGGTCCACGCTGCAGACACGTGGTGTGGCCTAAACACCATCCCCAGGTTCTAGCTGCAACCTGACTTATCTGAACCCCTGCTGATGTCTGAGGTGATGCAGCTGTTTCTAAGACAACCTTCCCCCGTTCCCCTGTGTGCTGAGCAGGGGGAAGCCAGCCCCTTGAAGGGACACCTCCTCTGAGGGGACATTTCTGAGGCAGACTGGCACAGAAACCCTGCCCTGTGAGCTGTGCTTTTACTCCACTGACCTCAGTTGTTGGTGCCTGCTTGTACATGTCTGAGAGGAGGTGGAATGGACACCTGCACCCTGGGGTGGTGTCTCTGCCATTAGGCCCTGCGTGCCTGGCTGTGGGGTGGTCCTGTCTCACATCACAGAAAAGTTTCATGCCACAATAATCATTGTTTCTGACCCCTCTGTGACGCTCTTGCAGAAAACATATGCACAGGGGATTGCACAGGTGGGCAAAATTGCCAATGAATTATAGACATCTAGACATTTGAAAAATGACTTTTTGACTTCTTTCACAAACAGGCATTTTTTGTGGGTTACATGGCCCTTACTTTTAGAAAATTGATGCTAGCATAAAGTATATTATAATAATTATTTGCGAAATAATAATAGCATATTAATGGCATGCAAATTACTGATCTAGGAATCCAGCATGCCCATAACGATTCCTGTACTTTTAATGTCAACATTAAAAGCAACATCTAACTAACAGTGATAAGGCAAATTAACATTAATAACAGTTTTGACACTAATAGTAAGTTATCATTATTTTAAAAGTCTTTCCTGTTGCCAAGGCTCAAATTGATTTTAAAAAAGCTACACCACCCCTCAGCTTGCTGTCACTGATGCTTTTCCTACAACACTGTGAGGAGATTTCACTCCTCTTGTTCTTAGCAAAGGTCCCTATGATTGCACCAGATTTCCTACTCTGTGGTCAAACACTTACTCAGGAAACAAGAGTTTCTAGACTTTAAAAGGCCTTTGCAGAGCAGCTTTTCCATAACTGAATTTGGTAAAATGTTTTATCAGCAAAGGTTTTTAAAAATGCCATTAGTGTGCAGTGTTGAGTGGGTAGAGCCAGGAAATTGGATCAATGCTTTTGAATTCTTTTCCTCTCTCTGCACAGCTAAACTCATCTCACCTCCTGTGGATTTCATGTGCCTCTGTTAACATCAGCTTTAGTTATTCAGCACCCATAGCCATAGGAGCATCCCACATGGGGAACACACACCAAGCTCTATGGGCAGCAACTCACAGAGGAAGCTTCATGTGGATGTGGACAATGCAGTAAATCTGGCATTCCATCAGAAGAGTTACCTTCTTGCCCTTCCCCAGGAACATGACAGTGTTAATGAACAAACTGTTAAATAAGTTCATTGTTCATGTGGCTGGGCCTGTGTTGTTCAGTGATTACCACCTTTGCATGTACAGAGGTAGCCTTAAGATGACACAGTCTCTGTTCTGAAGCCTTCACAGCCTAATTTTAGGTTTTTCTCAACTGAGTGGTAATCAACACAGCAAGTCAGTGCAAAGATGAGAACTCCAGTAACAGGCAGGTACTGCATGAATTGGTGGCACTGAGTTGTGACACGGTGTTGATGTGAGCTACTTAATTCACAAAAGCTCTGTGACTCTTCCTACATGTTTGCTTACAAAGAAAGCTCTGCTGAGTTCCTTCCAAAAGAAGATGCCTTTTTCACTCAGAGTCTGCAGCCAGAGCAGCATGTCTGAGATGGTGCCTGCACTGGACGGTCTGGGCTTTCATCCCGACACAGACAAATTCTACATTCAAATTAAGCTTTGTTACTGGTTTCAACATAGCAAAGCAAGGTCATACAAGAACACAAAGCTTCTTGGGGTTTGGCAAGCTATCAGAACTGACAGATGGGAGCCAGGACTCTTTTGGGGTTCTGAAGTGTCACCAAGTCACCACTCAGTGCATGAGTTTGGTTTGAGAAGGTTTCTCCCCAGAAAGATGCTGTTGCAAGTCTCAACTGCCTTTCCAAGGCCCTTGGGGACCTTTAGTAAATGGCTCTGTGAAGCCAGCACATACCAAGGAGAGCTTTGCAAGTGCTTCAGTCCCACCTGAGCCTTCCCCGCTGTCAGTTAGATGAGCCTGAACTTGACACGCAAAATAGTTTCTTAGAACTTTATAGCAGTAGTTTTTGAAGTTAGAAAATTATAATCTTCTACTGCTGAATACAGAGCATGAATAGAACTACTGAAAACCATTTCAATGGTTCTATTTTCCGTCACTGCCTCCAGTATATATCCCTGATGCTGGAGTGGTGGCATTTAATGCAGACGGGGCCAATAGACTGTATTGGCCTGTTTGCTCGTGTGGTGCTGTGATGCAGCTCTGCTGAATGCAGTTCCATGTTCAGCATCACCCCTTCACAAAATACAGATACTATCCCAAACAAGGAACAGCCAGAAGCAGCAAATCCTTCTGTTGCAGTATTGGTATGCATTAATGGCTTCAGTAGCCAGATTGGCCATTATCTTCCTGTGCTGGCTTTTGAGGCAAAGACTGCAGCAAAAGTATCTGCTCTTGATCTGTGTTAACAGAGGAGAAATAAAAACACTCAGACTTCCTGGGATGGTAGAATACCTACCCAAGCTCCGTCGGGTCCAAACAGCTCTAAAAAGTTGCCAATAAATTCCCTGGACTTTTCTTCCCATTTCTGAATGAGGTCATGGCTCTTCTCTTCCACCTTGTAAACAAATTCTTTTGACTTTTCCTCCACATTCTTGACTTTTTCTTTCATTTTGTCCACTTGGTTTTGAAAGCGATATTTCTTCTCCTGTTTTAAAAGTGTGGTCAGAAATTAATAAAAAAATTTGAAATAATTAGCCACAGAGAGTTGAGAAGAAGAAGAAAAAAATGCATTAATGCATCCTAATACATATGGCCTTGGTTAGCTATTTCCACATTATTTTTATAAATGCAAGTTTAACGTTTGGGGAATGAAGTGCAGAAGGTACACATTGAAAAGACTTCTTGTGTGATTACTGTGTTTAATCCACTACATGAATCTTTCTAGATTTTCAAACTGAATGCATTTTGAAAATATGAATCTTGTGAAGGATACGAGTGAGAAATTAACAGCTCAAACTTAACAGTAGGCATAAGCAAATTTCCCTATGTTTCCTAGCAAATGCTGCTGACTTGCCAGCCTGGATATTAACTTGGACCAAAATGTCTCTTTGGGTGGATTTCTGCAGAGCAGAAGGAAACCTCTCTTCAGCTCAGAGGCTGGCTAATACAGCAGCTTCTGGCTGCAACACAGATGTGTGTAGGCCAGTGGCTTGTGGCCAGCAAACTTTATGGAAAAGAGAGCAACTCCTAATTGCTAAGTTGCACAGAAAAAGAGAGAGACAAAGATAATATTAGGGAGCTCCCAGCAAAAGCTTCTGAAATACTTCAGGATTAAAGGGCTTTTGTCTTGAAATGCTTGTGTGCTCCACAAATTTTTGGTACAAGCAGGTAAGAAAGGCTGTGCTCTTGCAGGCGTGGTGGTCTCTGTAGAAGCACAGATCACAATTGGCTTTGAATTCTCTGTTAACTCCATTTAATGGCCACTTGGATTTACTTTAAAAACAAGCACTGAAGTGGGGTTTATTCTAGCTCACAAATCATTAAAGAACTGTCTTTGCAGGCCACAAGCACAAACAAAATCCCCAAGGTCTGAAGAAACCCAACTCACTCTGCACCTAAAAGACGATCAGCCCTTCCTTTAATGAGGAAACCAGTGCTCTTCTGCCTTGTGAAATCCTGGGGAATTAAGTTTGAAACATGAACAGTCTCTGGTGAAAATTAGTATTTCTGCATTTAAATTAGTGTAAGCTAAACAACCAGATGTTAGGAGGTTCTTCAGGATACAACAGTGTCTGAGATGGGGGGAAGCATAACTTATGCAACAGTATCTTAACCTCAGAGCTGCTAAAGGATAAGTTTGAGAACCTCCAAGGCATCCAGCATGCCTTATTTTAATGGGTATTTGCAATAGAGATCCTTCTGGGTGGAGTACTTACAAGCATGATTTTTTAAAGGTGTAGAAGACTTTACAAAAAAGCACAGTGAAATAAATATTTATGCCCTGTGATCTGGGGTTTATCTGCCAGACTTCAAAATAAGAAACAGATAAACTAAACTCTAATGAAATGACACAATTCAGTCCTTCACAAGGGGGTTTCCCAGCTCCAGGGAGGGAGATTGGAAGTTCTGCTGTGAACCATCTCAGTCACAAGAGAGATTTCAGTTGTGTGGTTTATCTTGAGGTTTTAAGTCAAGACTTGAAACAGAAAATGAAGGAAGGTGGTCTAATTTCTGTAAAGTGTTAACTTCTCATTGGAGGGGCAGCTCTGTATGTGGAAGATGAATAATCTGAGCCATCCTTTCACATGGCGCTCTTGCCATTGTGGCTTCTGAGCTCTGCGGCATCATTTACGTACCAGCTTCCCAGCATAACTCCTTGTCTTTTGAAAACCATTTTAGCTTTCCCTAGTAATCTCACTGCTCTGTCATTGGTTTTGTCAAGTTTTTTTTTTCTGCTGTTGTTTTTTTTTAATCCTATCACATTCTAGAGAAACTCTGGATCTCAAAATCCATGCTCTCTGGGCTGCCTTCTTGGAATACGAATAAAGAAAGAAATCGTATGTTGGGTGAGTGGTTGAGCAGCCTCTGGTGGGAGGGTGGGCTCCTTCCTAGTGTGTCATTGTCACCTACAGCTCAAGCAGGAAGGGGGAGCAGCAGCTTTGTTAAAAGCCTAAGATAGAAATAAAGCTGCTAATTAATAGGAGCAATTAAAACTACCCTCAGCTTACCAGTTTCTTTTAAATTGCGTTCTTTCCAGCTATTTTAAAAGCAGCAGGAGGGAGATATAATTTCTTAACCTTTACTTTACATTCAGGATGGTAGGAGAGAGTGTTTGAGGAGCAAATGCGGATCCCTGTACTCACATTTATAAAACTGACATTCAGCTCTTTGGCGGTGTATCCTCGCTGGAGGTTGCGCCGGGCATACACGTCGTAGTCCCGGACGATCCGTGTGATGATATCCGATGTGGAGATACCTTCAGTTCTCTGCGTAGGTACAAACATTCCTGAGCAAAGTGGGAAAAGAAAGCCTGCTGATAAAGCTTGACAGGATGAGGCACTGCGGCAGATAGCTGAGGATGAACACAAAAATGCCTGACCAAAGGTAAGAGGCTTGCAATTCTGCCTCATTCCTAGTCCTCTCCTGTTGTTTCTGTGTGAGTCTGGGGAAGGCAAGATTGCTATACTATTAATTTTTTCTCTAGTCTTTAGAAAGACTAAAACTTGCCCTCTGTGCAGTGTCAGCTGCGATGTGGAAGTTATTAGACTAGCAGAGGCTCCCAGGCCAGGAAGGCCAAGCTTCACAGCTGTGGCAATTCACTGAGCAGTTCTTTCCATAAGCACAGCCCTTATTTAATGTTATATAAAGGAGTGGGGAGGTTTGCTGCTGTCCTTTATTTCCACTCCTGTGCTGCACCATCTGACAGTCTTTGTTCTGCTGAGCAGAACAGACCAGCCTCTGGCCTTGACCAAAGCCGGGAAAAAGATGCGTTACAGTAACTGGAAAACACCCTGGAGGTGCCAGTAGTTTATGCCAGGAAGGTGAAGTGTAATGGCAGTGTTTCATGTCCACCCAGCCATGTCAGTGGCTGCATAATAATCCTCCCTGCTCTGACAAATCAGTCCCCAGGGAAACTAGCCATTTATCAATACTGCTTGTATTTTCCTCAACACAACTGAGATATGTGTGGCTTTCTAATTGCTCCTCACCAAGGCAGGAGCACCTGAACTGTTAATACAATTCAAAAATGCAATAGTAGCAGAGTGCTGGCACACCTTGATTTAGTACTTCTTTAGGGCTACAAAAAAATTACTACTATCACTTATATGTAATTGCAACATGAAGCTGCTGATGGGAGAGAGAGAGAGAGAGAGAGAGAGAAGACTGGAAATTATTTGGAAAAGAAAAGCAGTGCTTTGTCTTAAAACAGTGTTATAGCCACTGGCAAATTAATCCTCACACTTTCACAGGCATTGTAAGCAGGCATTGGTAGCTAATTTTACAGGGTTAGAAAAAGACTCAGAAAAGGAATCAAGAAGCTTAGCAGCCTCTTGTGACTAAATGCTATGTGATATTTTTTCCTTCTGATCTCTAATTAATACTCTGCTAAAAAAATATATTACTTTAATAATGAGCAGACATGTTTCCCTGATCACTGCTTTTCAGGCTTGCAGCAGTCACTCAGGAAACTATTTTTGGAAGCAGTGAAACCCACTTTGAGCTAGAAACCTTTATAGATAAGCGTTACAAGAATACATGAACAAAATCCAAACCCCACTTTTGTTAAGCTGAAAGTGGAACTGTAGGTGAACATTACCCTTAGTCACTGACTTTGGTTTCATATGCTTTCATGCGTTGGACTGATCCATGTTTTCCAAGCTGATTGTTCACACATGTGCGGAGGTTTAGTCAGTGCACTGTTACCCAGCTCACCGTTGCCCCTTTGCCCTCCCATCCACTGAAGGAGTAGGGAATTGGGAACCCATGAGAATCTACCCAAGGAGCTCCACGGTTCCCATCCACTTTTCTGCTCTCCAACAACCCGATGTGGGATAATGGGAGTACTGGAACTACAGAAAAATGTGCAAATGCATCAACAGCACTGGTCTATTTAAACCAAAACCCCTAGGAGAAAGGGGAAATTCATTGTAATAATGCTGCTCTGGAGCATTAGGGACTATTACAGCACTAGATCTCAAAACTCATCACAAATAAGTTAACATTATTCCCAGTTTATATGTAGCAAAATTCAGCCATATAAAACTCAAGATGCTCCTCTGGTATCTCGTGGTGACAGACACAACAGACCACAAGTCCCTGAAGCTGCAAGTCTGTACCCTCTTCTGCAAAGTTTGTGTTTCTCATTGGGTCGTGTGTGTGCACCACACCCGCGCCCAATGACAGCAGAGAAGGGTGTGCCGGGTTTGGGTATTCTCACACCCTGTCTGGTAATGATCCAGTGACACAAAGAGCTCCTGTCTTCTTGTCCTGTGCACTCAGCACCTCACAGAAGAAAAGCAAAATAGCTGCCTGTACAGCATGTGTGCAGTATGTCCCTTGGTGACCCATCCTTACCAGAAGGGCCTTTTTTCACTGCCTGCTGAAGGAAGCTGGCGTTGGCTCTGAAACTATAGAACAGTTGTTCCCAAAGGAGGGTTGTGAGTCTGATACCACAGGGAGGTTCACAAGTCGAAAAAGATCGAGAACTGCTACTATAAAAACATAATTCCTTCAGCTCAGGTCAATACCTGGATTATAGCTGTCATTGTATAGCTTGGGAAGGTCCTTTTGCATGACATACTACCATCAGGCAGATTGCTCTGGCATTTTTTCAAGCCTCCAATATACATGTTTATGCAGAACAGAAAGAGACTGGATTTGCCAGGGTTCAAAGCAGCACCTCCAGAGAGCAGAAGGATGTGATTTATTCTTCCTCCTGCACTGTTCACTGTGTTAGGATAGCTACTGCTGGCAAAGAGTGGCTTAATGTCATCTCCTCAAATTTAATTCATCTTCCTAGAACCGAAGAGATACAAACTCCTAATGAGTTCAATAGCTTCGTGTTCAATGTGATATGGAAGTCAACTAAACTGCTAAACAGTCATGGTAAATTAATTACTCTGATACTGATTGAAACCCTCTGCCAGTGTAATGAAAAGAACCCTCAGTGCAAGTGGATCCGAATGGCTCCTGAGGGTTGCCTGTGCTTGCCCATATTCAGGACTGGGATGTGTCAAAGAGCCATCAGTTTGCGGTTATCAAAAACTGACTGAAGTTGGCTGGGCTGCTGTGGGAACTGAACTCATTTTCATCCATTCAAAAGTCTTATTCAAACACCATAAAATTGTTTTAAAAACCCAGAAGGGACTATTTAGTGCTAGATCTGAATGGTTTCCTTGGGGTTATGGCAGGAATTCAGCCAAGGATGTCCTTTGTGGGTTTTTCAAAGTGAATATTTCTGCTCAAGTCAGAAGTAGCTACCATTAGGGTGTGAGACAATGTGATATGATCTCTATTTCTTCTCTCCCAGCAGTTGTGGTTAAAAGACAGTAAAAGAATTTGAGCTGAGGCTGAAAAGGAAGGTGCTAAAAATGTGAAGTTGCCCTTACCTGCCTCCTTTATGTGTTTGTATACATCATCCGATCCAGCGGAAGAGTATGGGATGTCATCATGGGCTACGAAGTCAATCTGCCAGCGAACAGAAGAAGAATCACATCCCACCATCACCAAATTTTGGTTCACTGGGGGATTGTTATGGAGAGTTACCTCTTTTCTTGACTTCAGCTAATTTGCTTTTGACATTCTCATCCTAAAGCCATGACCTAGTATACTGTACTAGATTTGGGCCTGCAACTGCTGTGTTGTATGATCAATTATGAAAAACCGGAAATCTTCTCTCCAAAAGCACTGCCACTACCACGTCACTCTGACTGGCTCAGTGTGATATGCAGTATAAAACCCAAGACACGCTCCTGCTTTTATTCCTACTGCAAAAGCAAGTGGTGAAGCCTTGGCTTTCAAAACCATGGAGGCAGGATAACTGACTGTGGCTCCTTAGGGCTGTGCATATATACAGGTACACCTAGTACTGTCATGCTGTCATTTTGTCACCCAGTTGTTGTAAAGCATGAGAACCCTGTCAGGGTGCCCCAGCCAAGTTATCTTCAGTTCCTTATCAGGGCCTGAGGAATGCAAGCAGTTCTAAATTGGGAACGAAGACGGTAGAAGAGAAAATAACAAAAACAGATGAAGAGGGACTGCACCATCCTGGACTGAGACCAATCAGGTGTCCTGAAGAGTGCATGCAAGGCGCATGGACAATGCGGGACACCCAATCAGGTTGTGCATGATCGCGTGAACTACAGTTGTAGAAATGCATAAGAATGGAGTAATGTAAACAATAAATGGACTCTTGCGAAATCACATTGATTCGTTGTACGAGGGTCCCGTGCTCCCGCACCCAGTGATGTGGACACTAAAACACATCCTAGTTAATTATGCTTTTGTTAGGATTCATGTATGTTGCAAGGCAATCAAAAGACTCTATATCCTGCCTTTTAGAGGGCATGTGTTATTTTTACATATTGCACCTGTTGCCATTAATAGGAAATATGCCTTTAATTCAGGACTTCAGTCACTAGGTGACAACTTCCCTGTTCCACCATGTCCTTTTCTGAAAGTCAGTTTATCAGTATTTTTTTCAGTGTTATTTTACCCTTCAAATATCCCCATAAAGAAATCATCTCAGCATATTGAGAAAAAAAGGCAAAATAAATATAATGTTTTCTGACAGAGATGGAGGCAAGGAATGCTATGTACTTAATTTCAGTGACTGGAATTGACTGGAATTAAGCAATTTGCTTCACCTAATAGAATTTCAGACTTGCTTATTCTCAGTTGTCAGTTTGTGAAGGGAAGGGAGAGATAAGGGGAGAAATGTACCTTATGTTTTTCAAGGAACTCAGGTGTCAGTGTCCAGGGTGCATCTCTGATGACCTCATCCACATAACGACAGTGTCTGAGGGCTTCATATCGCTCCGTTTCATTCATCACAGTGAAGCCTTTGAATTTATGAGTTAAATCATCACTGCAAACTAAAATATAGAAGTATGAGCAAAATGGCTCCACATTCAGTAAAATTAACATGACCAGGAGTTGATTATTCTTAGATAAATCCATTAAGCACTTAATTATTAGCTTAGTGATTTTTGGGGTGTTCCAGGGCATCTAAGAGTTCTGCTTGGGGTTGGCAGATACAACTGTGTAATAATAAGAGGACCTTCTCTTTCTGGAGCTGCAGACAGAAGCCAAGTAGGATACTGTAGGACATCTCAGGCGGTATCCTTTACATGCTAAGGTAAACCAATCCCACTCTACGTGGGGATTTCATGGGCTGTGATATTTCAGGGGTGATGGCGAGTGCTTTGAAACCAATCAAAGAACACAGCATGGAGAATCACAGGGTGCACACTAACTTCAGGTATCACAAAATGGTTGAGGCAGGAAGACCACTTGACATCACCAAATCCAAACCCCCTCCTCCCAGCAGAGTCAACTACAGGGTTGCTCAAGGCCATGTCCAGTTGAGTTTCCAAAGATGGAGACCCCTCAGCCTCTCTGGGCCTCCTCTTCCCGCTTTATATTTTTATGTAAACAACACTCTAAAAGGTGAATTTGCCAACAATGCTCAAAATCACAGTGGGGCAGTTTCTCATTAAATAAACTCTGATAGAAAACAAGCATCGAAAACTTTATAGGAATCTGTATCCAAGCTTAGCTTTGAGTTCAGCAGGATTCACAGAAAGAGAAGTAACACTTGTGCCATGTTCAAATGGGAAATTGCAGAAGGAAGCACCAAGGAAAGGACTGGGAAAAGCCATATGCTTTAGTGAGATGAGCAGAGTTAAAGGTCCAGAAATCCTGCATCTTTAACTCAGGATGTACCAATACTTTGTCACATTGCTTTTAAGATGAGGGGCAGCAACACCCACATTACCAGAGGACTGCAGAAGTTAGGTATTATCTTTCTACCCACATAATGTTGTGTAAAAACCGGTGACCTTCTCCACAACCGTCTCTGTCCAACGTTATAGCTACAATAGTCATTTGACACCCCACATGGAATAATGTGATACCCATTTATAGCTGGGTTGCCAGTGGTTGTCCTTCACCACAGGTCAAACCTGTGCTTTTGGATCTCACTTGTCTGTAAATGTACTTGACAAATGATAAATGCAACATTACTAGTGCTGCAGTGAAGTGTGAGAGCAGCCCTACAGCTGCTGCTTCTTTCTAATTTGAAAACATCAACCTATCAGGCAAGGCGCTGGCACCGATGCAGTCTTTTTTGAGATCTGAAATGGATGTTCTTGCTGTGATGGTCATTAAGGACTTCTAAAGTAGGAAAAACGCAGAAGGGCTTAGATAGCCCTGAAGCTGGTGCAAAATTCAAAGCCAGATAATAACATACGTATAAATTTCAGCAAGCAAAATGCTACTCTATCCTATTATGTCAGTTTTGATGCCTGCTGACAAGAAATTTAATGGTGATCAAAGCATTTTCAGTAGAAAGATCCCTTCAGAGACTGTATTTGTATCTACTTACAGCCTTTGTGACATCTTTAGGTTACCCTCTCCTGGAAGAAAAGGTCTACCAAAATTATTGGAAAATAGTAATTTTTGCTTGAATTCCGAAGAAAGGCTTGATTTTATTTTCTGATTACTATTTGTTCATGTACAATGCAGACACAATATCTTTCTCTGTACTTCTTTTGAATCTGTCATCCTGCTCTAATGACTGATGTGGGAAGGTATAAATGTCTATTTTAAAAAGAAAAGTGATCTTAGGTCCAAATAATTGTCTTCACAACAAGAAATAGAAGGGGCTGGTTGTGATGCCCACAAAGACATATGACACCGGTGCTTTTGCAGCACAAATTGTATGTGGGTGTGGGAAGGTGCCCATTTTTTAAACATGCTAACATGGAGTCCCTTGCTGGGAGAAGGTGCTGATGAGTGCTGGCTGCTTTGTCCTTCACTCCAAAAATAAGGGCAAAGTGAAGCTATGCCATGAATTTCAAAGGAGCCAGGTTTTTGCCCCAAAGCTCCTTCCCTTATCTGGGGCAATCCCTAATCCTTTAAAAGCGACAACAAAATGTACATAACTTGCATTTTTTTTAAACCTCACAGTCTTGCACTTCCACTTTCCTCTTCTGCAAGTTGTCTGGCTCAGCAGGAAAACCAGAGAATCCTTAATGCTTCCTTCCTAACAAAGGGACTTGTCCTTTACCTCACGGGAAGCTCCGCGGGAATTGCCACAATTCATAAACTTGAGTAAAACCAAAAAATGTGTTTATAAAGAGATTCTGTTTTTCCTCTGTGTTGGGTCTTTTTCCCCCCCTTTTCAATTGTTTAGGACCAATATGCAGAATAGTGTACCTCACAGTGTCTGAAGGTTGCATTCAGGTTCACTGTAAAGCATTTGAGCAGCTGAATGAAGGCTGCTGTGAAATGTTTCTGCAAGGAATATCTCAACCCTGGAGGTGCAAGGAAAATGGAACTGAACTGCACATTTATGAGGCTTTATGAGTGTAGGGCTTGCGCAGCCAACTAGGCAGGAAAGAGCCACCCTCCAGTCACTCCTCAGGCACAGACCAACTGCTGAACACCTGTTAGCCAGGCACACAGCGAGAAAAAACAGTATTCATAACAACAACAAAAGAAATTAAGAAAGTAACCTGCCTGGGGACACCTATGAACTGAAATTACATTCCATTCATGACCTACACTTGGGTCTTCAATGACAACAGGCCAGACTCAGCTCCTGTGATGATGCTGAAGGCTGGGTCTGGACCTGGCAGGCAGAGGTCACGGGCTGTGCCTGTCTGGCGAAGGGACCAATGAGCCAGAAATAAATAATGGTTGTTCTCATTCACTCATCCCCATCTTTGAACAATTTCGAGCAAATAACTGAAAAAGGTAAATTATTCATATGGAGCTATTTTAAGCTCAGAGCCATGCAGGCACCTGCTTTAACTAGAATGGGAATTGTGCCTGTGCTGCTGAGGGCAGAATTTGACTTTTACTTTAATTGATGCAATTTTAAGATGTAATTCAAGGCAAATCACCTATAGAAAGCCCCTGAGTGGAAGTAGCATTCAAGTCACAGTGTATAAACAGCTGGGGGTGGGAGCACAGCAATAACTCTCTGATAGTGAAGCACAGAAGCAAAAATCCAGTGCAATAAATAACTCTGATCTTACCTCCTACTAATAAGTAGCTATTTGGGAATAGGGTTTTGGCTTGCATAAGAGCTCTAGCATGGCCAGCGTGGAAGAGGTCAAATATCCCATCTGCATACACTCTGACAGGTCTGTCAACTGTGGAGAAAGAAACACAACAGTGATTTTTCAGACCCCAAACAAGTTGCACTTAATTCTACTGGATGGCTTTTTGTTCCCAGATCAGATGATTGCGGAGATTTACCCCAGTTCTGATATTCAAAAGCACCACAGGTAAACCTGCAGTGTTTTATACTGCACATTACTTGTTCTTTGTACTCTCTGCTATTTTCTCTCAGACTTACCCTATTTATTATCATCCATCATCCCCATATTCTAATTTAGCAAAAATGTCATCTTTCTGCCTCATTCGGAGTTCCACCATATGTCTTGTTCTTTTCTCTCTGCCTTTCTAATCAGTTATGCCTTATGGATTTTTTCCCATCATCTCCCTTTCCCTCCCCTCTTGCCTTGCTTTTTTCCACAGCCTACTGCTGTAAAAATTTATTGCTTACCGCTTCTGTGTAAACCTTTCACTTCACTTTTTCTAGACTTTCCCCAAGTTCTTCTCTCTAATGAGCCTATAACTACTTTTTCTCCTGCTATCACCCTTATAACTTTTTCTGTACAGCATGTTTCAGCAGCAGCCTCCAGACTGAAAAAGGACTTGCTTTCTCAAATGACATGGTTTGCCACCTCCAAGCAAAAGCACAGTGGAGATGAAAGCAACAGAGCTCCAACCTCCACGGGCTGTTTCAGTGACAGCAGGGAGATGTCTCTGCAGTCAGGACATCCAAGGGTCCATGGGAGAACACTGTTCCTTGCAGAGCTGTGTGGAAATCTGCAGCTTGCTCCTCTAATGAGTACATACTTTAAAATCTTATTTTAATAAATAAAGTAAGTAAACAAAGGCTTTTTAAAAATAACTTCTTGAAACATAGGGGTGGTTGAAGGATGCATTTGGGACTTTATGCAAAATCATCCTGCTTCCCCAGCCCAATCACAGATGCCCAGATAAAGAAATTGGCAAATAACCTTTAAGGCCACTGAAGGTCTGATGTGATCAACAGGCACATCAGTGAAAGAAGAATTTTCCAGCATACAGAGGCAGTAGGAGACGACAATCCAGAAGGTAGCTACTACACAACACAATTTTCAGGCTGGCTGGAGTGGGCTGGCAAGCCTTTCTTCCATCCAACATCCACAAAAACATTAAATTCTAACTTGAAATGTTTTCTCTTGTTGTTTCTCTAATAGAACATAATGGCTCTGTAGTTGCTGGTTTCTTCTCCATTACTTGATAGCACCAGACATCAGGCTTTTGCTTTTACTTTTGAGTAGAAGGCACAAATAAGCATTAATTGATGTTTGTAAGGAAGAGCCAGTGCTTTGGGAGTGCCCACGATCCTGTGGACGTAGCTCTCTCCACATACCTGGTGTTCCCAGGCGGGCTTGTGCAATGGTTAACTTCTCATGGGGGGCTTGGCACTGACAGCTTGTTTCATCTGCGAATGGAGCAGGTGCTGTCAGGGTCTGGAAAGAGGAAAAAACACAAAGAAAGTAAATTTATTTTTGCCACCAAGTAGTTATAAAAGGACCATTTAACTGTGGCAGAATGTTATAACCAGACTCCATGCTGGTTTGCTCCCTGGGGATTTTTGCTTTTTGGTCACCCCTAAGCATACACAATTCACACAAGGTAGAATGGTGAGGAAAATAAAGCTTTTCAAACATGTCACATAACTTAATTCTTTGTCTCTGTTAGCGAAGCTCAGTCATCTTTGAGGTGGGTGAAGGCACACAATTTTTCTGTTTGCAAAACAAAGTCAGGTTGGATGGTGTGAGCAGCTTAACCCTTCTCAGTGATTTAAAAGGCCCAAGACGAAAACTGTATTCTGTTACCTGAAAGTAATAGCTGGAAAAACTAATTGGGACTTAGAAAGCTGCAAACAAGCCACCTCTTAATAAGCACCCTTTCCTGCCACTAGCATCAGTACAGATAATTGGAAGCAGTGGTTGTTCTGTTGTCATTTTAATCAGAATCTCCTGTAATTTTGAGAAGCCATTCAAAATAAAGGCAAGGATGCAACCTTAAGTCCCATTTAACAAGAGCTGACTGAGCTGCCACTCCTTTCTGGTCTGACACATTCTGTAATAGTACTAAAATACTCTAACTGTGATCAGAGCACCACAAGGATACTTGCTCTGAGGAGCTTATAACCTAAAGATATATGAAACATAGTGAGGATGTGTGAAGACTGACGTGGCATTATCTGTCAGGAAACTTGACTACTGAAATTGTATTTTCTGCCCATGCCTATGTAGGAAGATATCAGCCACCAGACCCTCAGATATTTATTATCTGCCATATGGTCTGATAGGAAAAAAACATGCTTCTACAGCTTTTGGCTTGAAATCTTTATGAAAACATAGCTGAGTTTTCGTTTGCTTTGTTTTTGAGATGAAGTGGTGGTTGAGAAAAGCTGAAATCTGTCACTCTGGCTTCACCATGATTTAACTGGGAGCTCATGGCTGTGCAGCTGTGGGTTGGGTTTTGACAGTGACCATTTGATGTAGAGATATCACACCAGCTGAGTACCCAAGGCTGACCATAACAGAATCTCTTTTTGCCTTTACACTGTTTTTAAAATTTTTTTTAATGCTGAATGATTAATCACTGAGCATTTAGCATTCTTTAGCATCCCTGAGACACTTTAGGACATGTCATGCCTAAGTGCTGCTGATCTCTGGGCTTACTGGTTTATTCATGGAAAGCTCAGAGGACAGCAGTAAATCAACAACAAAGACTTAAAGATTCATATCCAATTCTTTCTGCTGATTTGCTATTCCTTTTGTTTACTGAAAGTAATGCAATTTTATGTAGGTTTCTTTTTTCTTCCTTTCCATTTTTCTTTCCTTATTTTCCCCCCATACTCTCAAATGTTAAAGGAAATCATCATCATTAGCATCTTCATTATGAAAATCACAGCATCTCTGCATAGACGAGGTTAAAAATGGAGAAACTACGGCCAAGCCCAAGTTTCTGTCTGGGTTTCAGGGATGGAAACTGTTCATCAGGCCACCCACGCTGCACAGTGTAGAACATTACACATAATCATACAGTGCCAGCTCTTTCCTTTATTTTCTAAATACTGTCTTTTTGCTCCTGGCTTTGCTATTGCTAGGTGCTAATCTGTCTTTTTATCTCCAAGCAAGGTCAAGTTACATGGCAGCCCATACAGCCTGGTTCCTGCTGAGATAAAGAGGAAGGCAGAAATGTTAAAACAATAATGGCTATGGTCTGAGGCCTGCAACTGGTAATCAGCTCCTAGCTTGGCAGAGGTTGTTTCCTTGGAGGTTATTTAAAGAAAATAGGCCTGGTTTGCAGGAAGATATCTCTTTTTCCCCCCAGGCAAACACAGTGGTGCTTTTCATCCATGCAACCAGCTTTGCAACACTGAAGTTTTTCTTTCAGTCTCTGCTCAATGGAGAACAACCTCTATTAGCTTCCCATCGGTCCAGCTTTTACAAATGTTCATCATTGAAGCTCACTTTACAGTTCAGGGCTTAGAACCAGACCTGTCAATATTCCCTTTACTCTCTGACCTCTCAGTTACTGGATATGAAAATACATCAAATGCAATAGATTAAAATCAGCCATATTCTATCAAAACCATATAGAGAAATACATAAACACCATGTGCTGACAGATCAAACGAAATCTACAGCAATAGCTTCCAAATGTCAACTACTCACTACTATTTTGTTTTATCTGCCCTAGAAAAATTATTGCTAAGCTTAACAAAAGCATTTTATGAGTAAAATGAGACTATCTGGTTTGTGTATAAGCCAATAAGATAAAATATTTCAAGAAATTATTAAAACACAGAAATAATTTATCAAACCTAGAATTGTGAGAAGACAGCAAATAATTTATATAGCAGCTTTCTCATTTTGGTTAATCCATTTAAGTACTTTTGGAAGTTTGCTATAGTTTTGCCAGTAATCAGATGTTAGACAAAGACTTTGTACTTCTGTCTTTCTCTGACAGATATTTCCCTTCATCTCTGCCTTCCTTATATTCTAGGCATTTACATTTTCAATTAGTCAAGCAAGTGACATTAGCCTTGTATTTTGGACCAAGGTAAGCTCCTGAGACCTGAACCATCCTGTTGTAATATGTGAGGGAAAGCTTATTATATGTCACAAAAGGAGAAGTCATTGTAATATTAGGACTTACTAACGATATTTACTTCAGAAGATGATAAAAAGCTCTTGCAATAAGAGTCCTGTTTCCTGGTAATGAAGACACCGTGTTCAGTAAAATGAAGGTATGTGAAACCATCATATTTAGTAACCCTTGCATATTAGAAGCTGTTCGTTCTATGGGAAGTTTAAATAATGTCTTACTTGCTTTCTAGGAAATTTGCAAAAGAACTGGATGATGTTCAATAAACTTAAGGACATTAAAAAATGGAAGGCAGATGATGAGGGCTTTCCCAGCAAGCACCTCACAGCTCCATTTGCACCAGCAACATCTTTGGAACCCACAGCTCTATTTGGTGAGACAGTAGCCCAGAGGACAGAGTATAGTGTGGTTGGCAGCTCTGAACTGGGTCTGGGGCCAGGACACTTCATGAAGAAACCCTACATGACAGATAGAAGCAGCTTATTTTCAGGTGTATCTTGATGCTGCCTTTTTATTATCACTCTTCACAGTCTCTTAGGCTACCATAGCCATCTAATTTAGCTCCTGGGCATAGGATAAACACTCATGCTTGTGTTTCTAATGATTAAAAGGACAGTTGTTGGTGATTTGTAGAGGAAGAGGAGTCCTACCACTGAAATAAGAGGTCAAGAACACCTGTACAAGCACCTCCCCACTCTCTCTTTTGTTTGCAGCCTGTTGTGTTATTGTCTGCTTGCCTTCTGTATGTTTGGTAGTTGGGTTGGGTTTTTTACACAGCAGCAAGGAAGACAGAAACATTCTTTTAAGTAGACAAATGTAGACCCATCCATGCCATAGTGCACCTGCCATTATGACTCTGCCTGCAGGAAACAGCTAATGGAAGCAGCTAATGCCCTTTTTTAAAATTCATTCAACTACACTACCTTCCCTCATCTTGGTAAAGAGAAAGTTGTATTGTCATCTAAGATTTTGCTGTCAACAAAGGTCAATGAAGTTGAAGATCATGAACCAGTACAGCTACAGAGGCAACACTTGATCAAGCAGGCTGGGCCTGTGCTTACGAAATAATGAAACTGTCAGGGAAATTCTGGGGAGGTCTAATGCTGTAACCACCTTTTGTCTCAGAGGCAGTACTTAAAACAGGTAAGTGATTTCACTGGAACAAATCACATGGGTAAGGTCTACTCATATGAGGAATGATTATTTTGGGAACCTGTTCCTGATGTTGGGAAACAATAATTACAGAGCAGGAAACACTGACATCAGTTTCAAGGAATACTTAAGAAAAAAACCTATCAAAACCATTGAAAAGTAACTAAAAATATGTGTCAAGTTTCTGAGGTATGAACACTTTTTGTAAGTGGAAAGGATGTGTTAAGGACTACCAAGGTCTTCTCTTAGAGGTTCGGGGAGCAAACATTGTCAAGAATTAAAACCATATTGTCTCCTACCTGATTGGGTCAAGGATACTGACCCAAACAGGTAAATTTATGATCATTTAAGTTGTAATTGAATGTTACTGGTGGTTGTCTCCTGGTAAACTTTTCACACGCAGTTCTCATATTAATGCCAGTATCAAGGAAAGTCTAGCCTGTTCTCCCACAGTTCTGCTGACTCAGGGAGGTGGATGTAAACTAAAAATATGGCAAACTAACCTTATAAGAACAATAACTTCAGTATTCTGTTTGCAAGCATTTCAAATTATCCTAGTTGCTCTTTCTGGGCTTTATCTTCAATCAAATACACTTTTCTCATCATTAGTCTTAAGTCAGTAATGATTAAGTGCAAGATGTTATTACAAACTGAAGATACTGCAAAAGAAAAGCAGCTTCCACTGCCTTTTCAAGAAGCACAATGATGTATATATGTAGAGATTAATAGATTATGAAACTAGAACAACTATTATATAATCTAGTCTAATATTTGCAAAAGGCCAAAGAACTTCATTACAAGATTCCTGCATGACAGCCATGACTTCTGACTGAACTGGAACACATTACTTAGAAAACAAATCCTCCTAGAGGTAGGATGGGCTCCAAGTCAAGCAGAGTTCAAGTGAAAGAGTTGCCGATGAAGCACCTCAATCTCCATGAACACCAGCTGGAAGCTAAATGCGACCCTTGGCAACTTATCCACTTAAGCCTGCTCCCCTGGCACATCGGGAAGGTGCACTGCGTGCCAGGAATCCAGGCAGGGCTCACTGAAAGGGCAAACTGCAGCCAGGGCACTGTGCAGCCCCTGAGCCTGGATGCTCTCCTGTCCTGATGGCTACAGACAGGAAAGCTATCAGATAGCCCAGCACTGGGGAAGGATACACAGCATTCCATGACAAAGAAGCTTGTGGCTCCTTCAAAGGGGCACTGGTTGCCAATCTTCAGCCTGCAGACACCATCGCAAAGATCCAAACCGGCTGTGGGGCATTTGCAACTCAATGCCCAGTGGCAAGTGCTTGCTGGCCCAGGAGTAATGCTGAAGGCTGGCCATGGTCGACTGACCAGAAATGTGACCACTGGTCTAGTGCCACTCAGTGTTTTACTGATCGATTCAGAAACTGGAGATAACATCAGCTCCTGTATTTTGAACGTCTATTATGCATTTCTTTTCTCTTGTACATTACTGTATAGAATCCCAGAATCATCAAGGTTGGAAGAGAGCTTTAATATCATCCAGTCCAACTGTCAACCCAGCACTACTACCGTAACCCCATAACCACCAAACCACATCACCCAGCACCAGAACCAGACATCTTGGTTGAACACCTCCAGGGATGGTGACTCCACACCTCCCTGGGCAACCTATTTCAATGTCTGACCACCCTAACACTGAAAAATTTTTTTCTAATATCTAATCTCAATCTCCTCTGACTCAGCTTAAGGCCATTTCCTCTGGTCCTCTCCCTGCAGGCACAGCAGAAGAGACCAGCTCCCACCTTACTACATCCTCCTTTCAGGCAGTTGTAGAGAGCGATGAGCTTCCCTGAGCCTCCTCTTCTCATGACTACACAAACCCAGCTCCCTCAGCTGTTCCTCACAGGAACCCTTCCAAACTCTTCTTCACCCTCATTGCCCTTCTCTGGACTCACTCCAGCACCTCAGTATCTTTTTCGAAGTGATGGGCCCACAACTGAACACAGTGCTCGAGGTGTGGCCTCTTCGGTGTTGAGTAAGGGTGACAATCACTGCCCTGCTCCTGCTGGCCACACGACTTCTGATACAAGCCAGGTGCCATTGGCCTTCTTGGCCACCTGGGCACATGCTGGCTCATGTTCAGCTGGCTGGTGACCAGCACCCCCAGGCTCCTTTCTGCTGGGCAGCTCTCAAGCGACTCCTCCCCCAGCCTGTAATGCTGCATGGGATTGTTGTGACCTAAATGCAGGATGCAGCACCTCCCCTTACTGAGCTCCTGCAGTTGTCCTCAGCCCATTGATGAGATCTCTCTGGAGATCTGTAGATCCTTCCTACCCTCAAGAAGATCTACACTCCCACCCTACTTAGTGTCATCTGCAAATTCACATCAGCTATACACCTGATATATGGCTAAAAGAACCCAACTCTGCTTTAACACGGGCAAGGATTAATCTTCTGAAAGCAACTCAGTTATATAGCTAAGCTATTGGGTGAATTTGGCCCAACAATCAACCTCTACTTGAACTTCTTTATAGAGATACTTTACATTTATCAATTATTTCATGTCAGATGTAGGAAAGCATTTTGTATAAACCGTTACTCAGAAACAGAGCTATAAAGAAGCAAAAGAACTCCAAATCTTTTTTCCTCCTGCACAGGAGACATATATTTTGCAGTTCCTCAGCTGTCAGCAGAAAAACCCTGGCAAGATCTATTTTCCCACAGGGAGTGCAGTGGGCTTCTCTAAAAGATCCCTGATTCATCTGCTGCCTTTCTCAAGAGGTTTTCACCTTATACCGTCTGTTGATACGTGTGTAAAACAGGAAAGCCGACTACATGGAAACACAGGACACACTAGGATAGACAGTTCTGGCTGTACTCAATGTTTGTGCATGACTGCGGATGTATGCGTATACACTACACGTATTCTTGCCTGTGTAGTCAGTATTTCTCTCCTAATTCTGTATTTCTTCTGCTCCACATCATGTGCTGAGTTCTTTTTACATTTTATACATATGATATATTATAATGTTGTCTATGTTCTGAGGAGGGAGCAGAGAGAATCTATTTACCATGTTTTTCCACTCCTTTTTAAAGATATGATACAAACATTTGTAGTAATGGCAACAGCACAGTTTAAGAAGTTGGTAATATTCTTCTAATAAAAGCATTTCTAAAATATCATTGCATATGCAAGCACAGAATGCAATATATAGAATGTTATGCCTTCTCACTGTATTAATGTGTCATTTCTGACTCCTGAAAAAATACATATAGTTCTGTCTATCTGACAAATATATTACAATATGTTTTTGCAGAAACTGTAGCATTTCAGCATGTATATAAACTGCATATCCTCTGACGTAATAAAGGGAAATCTAAGCAGATTTTTCATGTCTGTGGGCAATTTTTTTTAAGTGCAGCAAAAATTGCTACATGTCCTCGAGCACAAACCTCACTTGGCATGTTTTCGTAGATTTTTGCTTTTATATAGTAGCCTACATTTATGAAAATGAAAATTAATCCAGAGCAAAACCCAAACTTCTAAAGAACTAAATAAATATTTAGTCAAATAAAGTAATTTTTGGTTCCTTAAATGTAAGGCTATTTACATACTTATTTATGCTTAATTCCACATTGAAGTAAACAGATGGCAGACCCCCTGTCATAACATCACGTGAGAGAGAAACAGATGCATGGGACACTTTAAAACCACAATAAACCCCCCCTATATTAATCATTGGCTCCTCTGATTAAAATTGCATATACCTTCCAGTGAGATAGGAAATATGGAGATCTATGAAAGCTCAGGGAAATAAAACACTGAAATGATTCTAGAGGTTGCATCAGAACCTCTTAAAACATTCTTTGCAAATATGAAGGGATGAAAATACAGGAATCCAAGGCATGCACACTTTCCTCACAATTATTTCAGATTTTGTGTTTGAGTTCATGGCTTAACAGCAGCAACACGGAAATTGTCTAAAGAAGTAGACTGACTCCTTGAACCATACAGCTCCAGTGTGTGAAAACACTAAAATGTTCTCCTCTACTCTTCAATAAAATTTAAAAAACCACCAGTGTTTTCCAAATGTTTTTGAATAATTTGAAAAAAAAAAATTGAATTCATGTACTCTCATTTCTTCTAAAAAATCAAGAAAATAAACAAAATGGCTAAAGCAGCTGATACCTAAAATTATGTGAGATCTGTCATCTTCAGTTGTACCTGAGTGTCATTCTCCAAAGTACTGTAGATTCAGTGGCCCCAAGATACTTAATACCTAATTCCTATTGACCTGTAAAAACCAGTAGCCTCTGAATCTCACAACACTACAGAAGTAAATCTGGGCTTCGGAGCAGTGCAGGGATTGCAAGGGTGAACCTCCAACGGCCCTGACACTTGCAGTGCCTTGGTAAAACATGTTTTATCTGCCATATGGATAGACTAAGTATCCAGCTAGTCTGTCCTTGCAATGATGATGGTAAAAAGCCCCCAACAAACTTCACACAGGGCCCAAGTGCCACTTCCTGTACAAGAAATGAGATCTGGCCACAGCTCCAGCTGCCTGAGAACAGACATGCAGGGGTAGCATGGATGCCACATACCCTTGAACAGTCCAGTATTTCTGGGATAGCACTGCCTAGGGCAGAGCAGACACAGCAAAAAGCACTTACCTGCTTCTTTACATCACCTTAAAGATAGATTCACTTTAAATCCATGAAAACTGCTGCTTAATTCCTCCTGCCTTGCCCTCTACTCACCAACGTGCCCGTGAGCACAGGCCAAACCAACCGCATACCTGTCCACTCCCTCTCCTCCCCTGTAGTTCACCCCAGCTATTTCAGGTAGGTTTCTGCTTATCTGGTTTCTTCAAGTAGGTACTGTGATGGAAACTCATGTTGGATTGCCCCGCCTTCCCTTAACCTACCTAACCCTAAGTTAGGCTCTGCCAGTTTAGAAAATAAGACATTGGTTCCCAGGACCCAAGAGTACTTTCCTTTCCCAGATGTTTCCACTGATGCCTGTGTTGCATGGCAGAGACATGAAATACAACGAAAAGAATCTCTCAGCATGTTCAAGGGAAAGATGAGACCAAGCAGTGCATTCTGATGTTTGTTTTCAAGTAAGTTTCAACGTGTATTTGGGTTTGCTTTATCTGCAGCACTCTACTTATAAATTGCCATTGTTTTCTTTTACCAAAGTTGCCACATGGAATTGTGCTCCTGAACAAAGTGTGTTGAAATGCCTGTTTGTTTCTTTCAGGGTGAGGATTGGTAATTTTCAAAGGACACACCAATCCTTCAATGAGCTACATACGGGACCAAAGTCAAACTCTTGATCCCAAGGGACATTAACAAATTATAAAAAAATAAGCAAATCATTTCACAAGGTTTTGCATTTCCTCTTTGGTACCTCCTCCTATGATACTTCTTAGTTAAACTAAGAGCTTGCCTTGCTTTAGGGACCTTTTTAGTACTGATGCACGCAGGCAAACCCTAAGGACAGGATTCCCATGCTGAGATCCACAGCCCAGCTGCACTCTGCAGCTCACTCAAAGTTATCCAGGACAACTGCCATACCGTGAATGTGTGGCATGACATGACTTATCTCACTGAAAACAGTGAAGGTCCCCCTGACCAAACCATGGCTATTCCAAAGCTTAAAAATATGAATGGGACCACAGCAGATGAGAAAGTGGCCTAACACAGTAGTTTGGTCCAGATGAGAAAAGGGATAAATGCAAAAGGATACAAGTCAGGATTGGAGAAATGCTATTTGTGAGGCGTTTTTTCTTGACTACAAAACTCCTAAAATCACCACTAGGGGTAAAACCAGTGACTCTGATTGGTTTGTTTCTCTGTTGTTCATTGAGACCCAGATACGTGGGTCACTCAGAGAGACATTTTCCTTGCATTAAGATACATGGAAGTTGAGAACATAAAGAAGGCAAAGATTAAGTCAGAGATGAAGCAGAGGAATTGACTAAAGCAACACAAATGCTCATTAATACTTCAGCTGGTTAAGAAAATGCAGAGAGTGTCTTGGGAAAAAATTAATGGCAATTTATAATTACAACAGTACCAGGCACTGGAAACCATCAGGTTTCAATATACACTGAAACTTACCGGAGAACTGCCTTCAGTGTCTCCTGTTTTCCTGATCTTTGAAAGACACAGGTTCTTTAGTCCTAATGTGACAGTTCCTGACAAGCTAGCAGACTTCATAGCCTAAAATCAGAAGTCTAATGGCAGATATCCATTAAAAATATTCACAGTTTTAAGGCTTAAAAGAATAATTCCTGTTTTAATGAAAACGATGACAACAGTTTCAGAAAAGAACCAACCCCTTTTCACCTTTTAAAATTTGAGGCGATTCTGAAGTCACATTTCTCAAGAAAAACTGCTTCCTACAACTTAGCCTATATTAAGAACCTGAAAGCCCAGATAATTAATTTTAGAGATACGTGAGAACCAATGAGCAGCATTAAAAAGTCATCTGCAAATATCACAGACTTGCCACCAGTTACATCATTCTGAGGTACCAAAGCCATCCTGAGGTACCATCCTGAGGTCCAAACAATAGTAAAATGTTAACTGAGACACCCTCTTTCCTTTACCCTAATAATCTAGGTGACAAGGTTACTGGCCCATCCCTGCACATGCTGCCTTCAAAGGATGAGATCAGACCAAGTACTGAAGATCTTAAAAAAGATCTGAGAAGAACTTGATGTCCATGTTACGGACATCAAGGGAGAATTTACTTGAACTCTTCAGAACACCTGCCCTTAATTTTTCTCACTTCAGATACTGCTTGACTACACTTGTTTGCCTCACTCCCTATGCTCTGAGTTCAGTGTACTGCATTATATTTCACTGGGCAACTTTTTTTTTTTTAGCCTGAAGATAACACAGATCTGATGACTGATGAGGCATCACTTCATAAGGACATACCTTCCACAAATATTTATTTTAAATGTCTCCATTGTCCATTATTGGTACTCAGGAAGATCTAGAACATCATAATGAATTCCTGTTTCACTCATGTACTCTAACTGTCACCTTAATTTCCACAGAAATTATACTGGAATGCATGATACTGTAAATACTGGTATCATATTGTCACTCCTTTCTTTAAAATCTTTTAAAATGTCAGACTACACAGAGTAACATATTCAAACAGGTTGTTATATCTGAGCTTTTGACAGAGAAATCTTAGACAGCCTGTACGAACACACTGCAGTAACTACACCTGATCTAACTTTCCCTATTAGAACAGCTCCAAAAGCTTTTCATGAACGAATTAACAATCTTCTTTAAAGCTGAATCTAATTATAACACAAGCAAGAAGAAAACATTAATTTAGGTCAGCTCCAATGACTGTTGCTACTTCTTGTCATATCAGAACAATGTCTCAACTACAGTGTTGAATTTAATTACTGAAGTTTGATGTTTAAATATGTTTTAATTAGGACAGCAACCGAATTCTGGTGTTAAATGATCTAATTTTCAGTACTAAACTGTTGCATACACCATGTATTTTCACATCTTGACAGTGACTTCATAATTCTGTGATTGCATTTATGTAGTGTTATTATTAACTTTCTACCACCTTGCCAATGGTGCATACCATGCTGGGAAAAGGAGAGATTAGTCCTGGTGGGAATAATAACAGATTCAAATAAGACGCAAGGAAACACTGAAAATATTTTAAATGAGCACATGAAGAAAAGAACAGCTCTCAGAACTTGAACTCTTGGGGTACAGCAGCCTTGTGAAGTTGCCTACAAGATCTGAAGGAATCTTTAAGCAAAGAATGTCAGAGGAGTTATTTTAAGTATCACTCGGCCCTCCCTCATTCTCCTGTCCCCCCAGAAACCGCAGCTCTCCGATACTCTCTTCCTTACACATCCTGAATCGAACGGGCAACTCCTCACCAAACTCTCAAAGTTGAGAAGAGCGGGATTTGCGATTGCTGGGCGCAGTAACGCGGCCGAGAGCCGGCCCGCAGGACAGCGGGGGGCCGGGCGGTCACGGAGGAGCCCCCGGGGGCTGCCATTCCCGGCGGGAGCGGCGCCGGCAGAGGCTGGGACCGGCCATCGCTCCCCGCCGCCGGCTCCCTGGAGCGCGGGCCGCTCCTCCGCATTCACTACTGGAGACAGGCAGCTTTTCACATCGTAACACGGCTTTGCCACCACACGCCTCCCGCCGCCGCTCCCGCCATCCGCACACATGCGGAAGCCGCGCCGGTGCCCGGGCGCGCCTGACCCGTCGGGAGCGCGGGGTATCCGGGTTTTTAACGGGCGGACCGGGAATCCTGCATGACTGTCACCGCACTGCCCGGAGTTCCTGCACGGCACGGCACGGCACAGTCCAGCCCGGGCAGTCTTCGCTCGCCCTGTCCCTGGCGTTGCACAAAGGG
>VYZT01004832.1:13000-25770 GCA_013400735.1 Pomatostomus ruficeps | reverse complement strand
GGCGGGGACAGCGGGGACAGCGGCTCCTGTCCCCGGCTCCAGCAGGGCCATCCCAGAGCACATAGCACAGCACCGCGTCCAGAAGGTTCTTGAGCATCTCCAGTGAGGAAGACTGCACAACTTCTCTGGGCAGTCTGTTCCAGTGCCTGGTCACCTGCACAACAAAGAAATTCTTCCTCATGCTCAGGTGGAACTTCCTGTGCATCAGTTTCTGCCCATTGCCTCTTGTCCTAAGCTTGGGAACCCCGAAAAGAGCCTCCAAAAGGTTCTATCCTCTTGGCACCCCCGCTCTAGATATTTACACACGTTAATGAGGTTCCCTCTCAGTCGTCTCTCGTAGAAGCTGAACAGCCCAACTCCCTCAGCTTTTCCTTGTTAGAGAGATGCTCCAGTCCCTTAATCATATTCGTTGCCATCCACCGGACCCGCTCCAGGATCTCCACGTCTCGCTTGTACTGAGGAGCCCAGAACTGGACGCAGCACTCCAGATACACCCGTCTCACCAGAGCTAAGTGGAAAGGCAGGATCACCTCCCTCGACCTGCTGGCAATGCTCCTCCTAAGGCACCCCAGGATCCCACTGGCCCTCTTGGCCACAAGGGCACGGCCGGCGCAAACCCCGAACCGCGTCCCGAGCACGGCAGGCGCGGTCAGTGCCGGAGCGGTGCGGGCGCTCGGGAGGCAGCGCCGCGCCAGGAGCCGCACCGGCGCGTCCGCCCCTGCCCCGGGCGGCCCCGGCAGCCCCCTCACAGCGACCCGCGGTGCGATCCGGCTGGTTCCGAACCGGCCGCAGGCGTGGCGGTGCTGACCGGACAGCTCCCGCCTGCCGCGCCGCGCTCCTGCGGCAGCGCCTGTGGAGCGCCCG
This sequence comes from Pomatostomus ruficeps, assembly GCA_013400735.1. NCBI lineage: Eukaryota > Metazoa > Chordata > Aves > Passeriformes > Timaliidae > Pomatostomus > Pomatostomus ruficeps. Next base: position 24,906 of record VYZT01004832.1, on the reverse strand, counting down.
CACCGCCGGGCCGCCCCGGAGCGACTGCCCGCTCCCCTCCCCGCGGAGGAGCGCGGTGATGGGAGTACCAGATTCTTGGTGCTAAAGAAACTAAATTGCTTTCTAGTGAAAAGCAATTATAACAGTTTAGGCAAAAGCGTTCGACACGGCTGTAATAGTAGCAGGTCTCTCTAAATGCCGCGAAATGCTTCTGTCATAGGCAAATTCAGAGTTCCCAGGCCCTTCACAGGAAACCTGGCTGACACCTGCCCAGGAGCCACGACTACATCTTCGGTTGTGCTGTACGGCTGCTTCAACACACACAACTGTAGCTTCTACGCTGCTGAAGTGAAATTATCCTCCTCCTTACTCTTAAATAGCATGAGAATATGATGAAGATAATATAAAGCCAAAACTTTTTAGAACACAGAGGCTCCATTGGCTATCGCTAATATTGATAGAACCAAAGAAGTGGATTTCAGTAGTATTTCACTTCAGTGGGCACTGTCAGTGTTGTTTTTTAAAAATCAGGCTTCATCAAAGGACATGAGCATCTAAGGCCATTCAGACCTATGAGGAGTTACAAGAGTATTGTGCCTCAGGATCTTTTCCCTTGAGACTTGAATTTCAAACATCTTTATCTTTTGCACAGCTTCTAAGGAAACAAAGTGTAATAAAAAAAAATGTATGAGCTGTGTGAAAAGGAAAGGGGTAGATAAGTAAATAAGAGATGAGAAAGAAAGTAGAAAGAAAAGAGAATGTGAAAAGAAAGAATGAGACAGCAGTCAAGAAAAAAGGAAAATACACGTCAAAAGAGGTGACTAAGCAAGAAAAACAGGTAGCCAAACTAAGTGAATCTCACAGCTGAATCTTTTCCTTATAAATAAGTTCCTTTATCAGTGATTCTGCATGAACTACTCACACATTATGGAAAGCATACTCAAGGGAAATGATTAAACCATGATTAATGCAGCACTCGGCCTGAAATTTGTAGCTCATTTTCTCAGGAAAAATATTTGCAGGAGTGTTATGCTGTTAAAAGAATATTTGGACAGCACAGATGAGCAGTGCTAGGACTGGAGCAGCCAGAGGTAGCAGGCAGCCCTTTTGTAAACCCAACCACATACGCCAGCTCTTCAGAGACTGGTCCTGGTGTCCTGAAGGAGTAGCACCAGGTATGGACATCTCCGGGGCTCAGTGTCCAGCCCTCCCTGACCAAGCAGGTACATGGGAACAGAGAGGAAAGGGAAGCGGACTTTCTTGAAGTTGGATGATTGCCAGTATACTGGAAATGTAAAACCCCTTGCATTCTATTTCTTTTGAGTATGAAAGGCCGATTTTCATCTTTACTTTCATGCTGAGAATGTGCTATTGACTCCAGGTGCATTTTGATTTGTCTTCCCTACAGATAAGTTTTTCCATATACATGTAACTTACGGAATGATATCTCTCTTTGCGGTAGTGTTATCACCTATCTAAGCTGGGCCAGAATTTCAAAGTGGAAGTGGAATACTTTTCGTGCTGCTTATGTAATTTCCACCTCTGATAAATACTTGATGTATTCTGTCCTTCTGTTTGAAGGGTGTGGAAAAAAATGTTGTGTACCTCCTTAAAAGAGAGAGAAGTTGAAATAACGGCAGAGAGAAGGATGTAGGGTCTGTCATGTCTGTCCAAATGGAATTAATCTGATAATTTTAGCCAACATATTGGATATCCTGAATAAGGTATCCTAAGCTCCATCTTCTTCTAGCTGTTGGGGCTAAATGAGCTTTCAAAAGGCTGGAGTGTGTCTTCTTTACCTCCTAAAATAAATAAACACAAATTAGGTTTGATTGGAAAAGCTCAACAGATGGTCTTCTGTGAATCCTTACAAATCAGCCAGCTTTTAAAAGAATAGTGGTGCAAGAGTCATGGGTGGGGAGGTTCATGCATCTAATTTCTTTTCCATAACCAATATCCTGTGCCAGGCTGATCATGGTCTCCTGGGCAGCCTCCTGCCATTTCTTCACAAGTAGCAGGGACACATCGCCATGGCCTTTAATGACTGAGCTCTCTGCAACAGCTGCTTGGTTTGAGTAGACAACTGATGTATAAAAATCTTGTCCCAGGGTGTATAAATTACAGGCAAACAAGCCAGGAAACCATGATCCCAATCCTCCTAACACTATTTTCAAGGTCTGAATTGAATAGGCACCAAACAGGGAAAAACCTCAGTTGTTAGGAAGGTTCCACCTGATCCATAGTGGTTTGGGGTTTTTTATACAAAACTCCAGTTCTCCAACTGCAACAATTAATTCTCAAAGTATGAAAAAGATTAAAAAACCAATATGTTTAGATGTTACATTTAAATCCTCTCATTTCTCAAACTGAAAGTATGATCCCTCTCTGAGCTTCATGGATCTCAAGCACCAGTTAGCACAGCAGAAGTTTGTGGCAGTGGCCCAGCCTGCCTTCACCATGAGGAGATGTAAAGAAATAATTGGGGTTAATTCTCCCCCTCAGGGTAGTGGTCCTGAGGGGGATGGGGAAGGCGAGGCTGGGAAATCCCCTGATTCCCCTGATTTTCCCACCCTTTGAGTTGTCACTCCAAGTTTCTGTTCCACCCCTTTCCCCTCAGAAGTCATTATAATATTCATTAGGTTGTTTTAATGTTCATACTAATCTGGAAAAGTCTTTGTTCTCTGTATCCCCATTGGTTTGTTTAAATGTGTTCCTCCTCTGTTCAAAAGTTATTGGGTACCTGTCATCCTCCCCTTGTACCGCCCTTTTTACTTCATATAACCCCCCTGTCACGTATGCTCTGGGCTCTCTTTGTAGCCCTGCATGCAGACCTGCTGGAGGCCCATGTGGCTACAATAAACTTGGGTGTTTGCTACAAGAGAGTACCTCTGCTCCTTTACCTTCGCCGCCGCTACATACTATGGAGCTGCTGCTGCACACTGTGCCTCGGAGCTGACAGCTTTGGGGGAGAGAGAGACAGACAGGGACCTGCCTGCTTGCGGGCCGTCTGTGCTCCCGCCAAGCGCTTCTGTCGCCCTGCTGAACAACGAGCAGGTCAAGCGGCCGCAGTGACAGAAATTGCATTTAAAATGGCCTTTGCCTGAGAGAGGCTGCAAAAGTCTTCTGACCTATAAGTGAGTCATAATGAAGAGAAGCAGACCCTCACGTATTTTCAGTTCAAAAGTCATCAGGAAATTATGAAAAAAACCCGGGTGATTAAATAGTGTTTGACTTCAAAGTCAAGCATCTACAGGAAAACATAATAGAATAAATTATTGAATATTTAACTGACGAGCTTCAATGAATTTTGCTTCAATGGATATATTTTGGATACTGAAGGTTTTAACTCCAAGACTTCATAAGGTCAACTGCAACACTTTGTAAGATGAAGGAATGGTTTATGTCTGGAGCAGATTTGTTAAAACACTGTGTTTCTATGTATGTATCTATGTATGCATGAATCCCTGTATTTATGAATCTATGTATCTATCAATGTCATGCTAATTCTAGACATGCTAGAATTAATAGTCAAAAATAGCAGAAAAAGATACCTTATTGCTGAGATGATCAATTCGTTAAATCATATATTTTTAGACTGGATTAAAACCCCACAATGGCAGATATTTTTTCCCTTCTGTGTAGGTGGGAAAAAAAGGTAGAGAATGAAAGGTATGAATTAAACTACATCCTATAGGTTTTCATCATCTCCAACACCAATTACTTTGCTGCTTCCATGTAATGTTGGCTGATACTGTAGCTTTAATTAATTTTTAAGATGCAGTTCATCATTCCAGTGGAATGGACAGTGCTTATAAACTATCCTCTTTTTGTCAGAATAAATCAAAAATATTTACTATTTATGAAACAGTCTTATAAAATGTATGCAGATTAAATCCACAAAGTTTTTCTATATGCAATGACAGTCCATAAATTATGAAAGGTAAAAACATGACATTTGGTACAGTGTGATTTTATACCTGGTTCTTTCCACATTTCTGTAGTGAAGATGTGATGTTTAATAAAATCTATGTTCTCTGGATACTTGCAAATAATCAAATTAGTCAGAATTATGTAAGAATTTATGTAAGAATTCAACTAAAAATGTCATGTTAATTCTGATACGGTTTACATGTAAATCACCTGAAATACACAAATTCTTGTAAATAGTGGCCTTTGGTGATGTCATTCATCTGTGGTTGTAGCACTGCTTAGAGTAAGTAGAGTTACCCACTTTGGGGAAGGTTCTTTGAGTTCTTGCACTTTCATGAACTACTTTTATAAGCACTTCTGAAGAAAATGGTGAGAAATCATGATTGGGTTTTGACCAAGAGGATATCTGTCTTAATTTCATTCTTCCAGAGTCAGAGAGATGGTCACTTAGTGTGGGAAATGTTAAGTTGGCCTGTCCTGTTATTAGATTGTCCTTGTTAATTTTAATAATCAAGCTTTTACTTATTGAGTATTGTTAGGGAAGGTTGAGGGATTTTCAGCAGTGAGATTTTCCTGATGAATGCTCAGAGTCTAGAAAGCACTTAGATTAGCTAACCTCTGTTGGTCCTTCCCTTCCCAGAACCCAAATTATCTATTTAATCCACTCTTAACACTCTTCACTCTTACCAGAAAGTTTTTCTGAATGTCTAATCTGAACCTCTATTGCTGCAAACTACTGCCACTGCTTGTTTTTTCTACTGAACATAGACAACAGACTTACTCTCCTTTGCTTTTGTATGACTACTATGATGAAGATTTTGACACAATAGTTTGAGGATTTGGAGCAGGGAGCTGACATTCAGCAGGCAGGCAGGTATTTTTGTTACATGTCTCACAATTTTTCTAGACTAAACTGCCCCCGTTGCAATAATTTCTCATAGATTACATGTTACAATCTTTTCATTATCCTCCCTGCTCTATTTTGGGTTCCCTGTAGATTTCTTACGGAGTGGTGCAAGCACAGGACTACAGCTGCAACTCTACTGCTACCAAGAAATACAATACTGAATGCTACAGATCTCTCTACTTTATATATCTCAGTATAAACTTCATCTAAATGATTCATATTCTCTGCCCTCTTTCTTATTGTTACAGATAAAATATAAGTAAAATGTCTTTACTATTTACATTTAAACTGTGTTGTTATCCCTCCTATCCCTTTTTCTCTTCTGCCTTTCCAGATAAGCACTCCAATCTCCTTAAATACACACAAAGCTAAGTCTACCTTTCTTGAACATATTTGTATTGCACTCACTTGTATCCATTTTCAATCCCTCTGGTGCCTTTCTTTTCTGCAGCTCAATTTCAAACTTCTTGGACTGATCATCAGTATTCTGTCATGTTATCTTTTCCAGGATTACAAGTCTCCAATACTTTTTATTCTCTCCATTGTTCCTGTCAACCTTTATCTTTCCATTTGTCAATGTTTCACCCAAGTGCCTTCACAGCTTTTTTCCCATGCTATCCCAAATGCAAACCTGCCAAGTGAAACATAAAAAAATCATACTGTAAACTGCATTTGAGTGATTGTTAGGGGTTCACATTAATATTTTGGGTACCAAAAACTTAGTAACTGGAGAGTTTCACAATCTGGGTAAAGACACACACTTTATTTAAAGCAAAACACCTACTTTATGCACTGTAAAATGGCTATCTGGGAGCTAGTTTAGCTTTTACTAGTTATTATCTGAATGCCTTTTCCTGTAACAACTTCTTCTATTTTGCCTAAACTAAGGCAGTACCAAACCTAACCAGAAAGACCTTTCCTCTCATATTCACAGTTACTTTCCTGCTAGCATCCACAGGAAGACTCAAAAGCTGAACTTGAAAGGAATGAAAATTTTATGACTTGCTAGTGTTGGAAAGCAAGATCAGATACCAGTGGAGCAGCGATGCACAAGGAGACACCATCATCAGATCTGACCTTGCCTGTGGTGACGAGGCAGGTCCAAAACCTTGTATGATGATCTGGACTCTCAGCTGGGCCCGCCAGCTCACCCTGCCTGGGTCTGTGGGATGTAGCCCTGGGTGTCAAGTTCCTCTCCCCGCCCCAGCCATACCATGTCATTGTCTCCCTGACCTTGTGGAGCAGCTGCCCCTTGCTGCGCCCTGACAGCCAGATCAGGCCTTCCTAAGTCCTGAGCTGAGCACAGTGGGGCCTGGCCCACGGCTGTGTGGGACCTTCTCCTGCAATTCCTCCTGTGCCATCAGCCTGACTGGGCTGTGGTGTCCTCATTGTACTGGTCCCCTGTCCAGCCCCACCTCCTGAGGGAACGTCTTCCCAGAGCTCACCTGGCAGCTCCTTGGGGCTGGTCTGTAGGGTTTCTGCCACCCTCTACTTCCATGTGCTGTGGCCCCTTTCCAGTCCCTGTCATGGTTGAGTGTCCATAAAGTTATCCACTGACAACCCGTACCGACTAAATCCCTCTCCCCCTTCTGAGCTCTCAGGTGTGAGGACACACCTTGTTTGTGGGGAATGGGAGTTGCTGTCAAGGCTGTGAGGGCTCTGACAGTCCTGACCAAGCCTCACCTGGATGTCCTGCCCTCTGCTTGTGGGCTCTGAATTCTGGCCTGCGCTGTTGGTCCTTGCTGGAGCTGAGCTGTCGGAGTGCTGGTCTCCACCCAGCTCAGCCACAGCCGTGCCCCTGCTCCCTCGCCTGACCTTGAACCTGCCTTGTCCAATGGACTCGTTTGGTGATTCCCCAGTGGAAGTGTTCAAGGCCAGACTGGATGGGGCTTTGACCAATCTGGTCCCGTGGAAGGCATCCCTGCCTGTGACACAAGGGTTGGAACAAGATGACCTAAAGGTTCCTTCAAACCCAGACCATCCTACAACTTGCCTGGTGATCACTGGGCTGCATCTGACCCAGGTTACCATCACTGGACCTGACCCTGAGTTGTGTTTGGGGTTTCTTTTGAGACCAGTCTCATCACCATGGACTTATCCTGGCTGATCGTGACTCCCATCTCCAGGCTGCCCTGGTCACAGTCCTTGGGCTGGGGGAAAAGGCCCCGGCTTCCTGCTAGGCTCCCCTTCTGCAGGGAGCACTTGGCCTTTGTTGCTTCCCCACAGTGTGAGCACAGCCTTGCCCAGCACCAGTCCAGCAGCAGAGCTGTCAGGATTATAACAAGACTTTGCAGCATCTCATGATGCTGTCCTCCTTTCTGCCAAAGGGAAATAGTGAATGCTGAAGAGTATTCACCCATGGAAGCACATTTGATCTTCAGCCAGGTCTTGAAATGTAACAGCCTCTCTGCAATAATGTTCTGCTTATACATTAATTGTTCATTTTTGTGCAATTGTAAAGAGAGAGAGCTGAAAGTAGTTAAAACAGAGACTTTCATGCTGTGGCAATAACTGTATGCTCTTGAATACCATTGACATCAGACTTAATTCCTAGACATTATAATTATGTGAGGGCTCATTTTCCGTGAGTTTGCTCTCACTTGTCTTCCCTATTTAATGTACATTATAATATTTTGTACTTTTCTTCTAAGCTTGAATAGGAATATTGTATTAGGCAAGCAGTGATGAGATTCTGCTCTCTATTCCAGTTACAGTTACTGTAATTCCACCAATTCTGGTCCAGTTACTAGGATTTACTGTAATATAATTGTATAGAATTGAATTGTGTTTGTTTAAAAAAGAAAAAAGTATCTCTGAATGTTCATTCCATAGACTTTTTATTTTTCTGTTGGAATGGAAATTAGTGTGTGTTCTTTTTTCTATTTCACATTTTTATTTCAGAGACTTAACATCCTAATAACAACTTTATTCTCTTCATCCAGATGTTAGCCAGTAACTCAGGTAGGAAATTAAGAAGAGCTGTGCAGTGAACAAAAGCCATTTAGAGGTCTGGTAAGCAAGGAATTTACCCTTTTAACATAAATGTCCGCATTACCATTATTGATAAACAAAAGGAGAAGCATCTGTTTTTTCATACTTCTGTTAGTTAAATAGATGTGAAGAGTTTTGAAAGCAAAGACATCTTGTAGGGTAATAATTTGAGATTTCTTTTCTTTTTAATTTATGAAATCTTTGCTTTTGTAGGAGTTTAGTCCCCCAAACAGTTAAATAATTCATGTTGAAATGTCACATGAATAGCACAGTTTAGTAAGCAGCTGTGGAAGGGGTCAGAGCTGGATGAAATTCAGTGGAAAAAACTTTAAGTTAATTTAGTGAAAATGTACATTAATTCAGACCAATATAGGATTAAAAATAAGAAAATTAAATACTCCATGTTTGTAGGAAACATAGAACACACATACTCATATCTTGAGTAGCAGGCATACACACAATTCTCCACAAAGGCAGTCTGTACTTAACAACCATATAATAATGTTTTTTTGAGGTAGTCATAGTACAGGTGAATTTGCTATCTTGCTGTCATTCATGATTTACTGACATTGTTTGTATATCACCTTTCTTAGTTTTAACAGATTTTTTTCCACCATCAAAAGCATTACAAACCATAAGCTTAAGGTGAAATGTCTGAATCTGAGAGTTTTAACTTTTTGCTCTACTGCTTTTGCAGCAGATAAAGCACAATCTACTCATTAAAAGGAAGACAAAAATAATCCTTGATACAGTAATTATTTTGTCCATTAACTTAGTTTTGATACTATGCTCCATTTGTACTTTCCAATGTTAATGTAAACTACTGTTTATATTATCTTGGAATGCTTGCAATGAGTTTACAGTATTTACTACTAATAATTTACATATTTAAATTACAGCTCTGAGAAAATGAAACAGAAAATACATCTTTGTTACCTTTTGTTGATATCTGGGAGCTTCTTCTTCCGTACTGTGTTTTTGGCTGCCTACCATCTTCGTTACTGAGCTTGTCTTGCACTTTTCTCTGCAGCTGTCACACTTGCTTTGAAGGAATCTTGTTGGCTGTGAACCACCAGCAGAATTCCCACTTCTTGCTCTTAAAAGACAATTGAGCAAAGGTCGTGCCAAGTTTTCCTCGTATGGTTGTCCAAAGGGAGGTTAAAGACCAGCTCAAAGTAATCTGCTGTGATAAAGCCTTTAGCAGAGGAAGTCCCAAATCTTGCTTGGTTATTTTTCCTTCCCAAAGCAAAGTGCATCCCTTGCTCCCCCCACCTTATTCTTTTTTCCCCTGCAGCATTTAAATATGCTTGTTATGCTGTGCTGTGGGAAACAGATGCATTCTTGTTATGGCCAGAAATGAATGTCAGGATTGAACTAGTATCCATGAAAAAGGCTTTTGTTTGATCTGCGCTGTCCCACAGTGGAGCTATGGCAACAACTTCAGTTTGGGAAATTAACTGTATCACTGTGTACCGGCTGGAATCACTGCATCACCTGAATGACAAACATGCCACTGTTCATAAGACAGCTGACAAAGAGTATTGTTTAGTTTCAATCAAAAGCATTAAAATCCAGTCAATTAAAAATCTAAAGCATGTGAAGGCTAGGTATATGTGAAATGCAGTGGCATTCTATTTTTATTCAAACTGAAGAATTTAGAGATATTGTTATTTTATAAATGTTTACGTATTGTAGCTTAAAAATTGAGTAACTTCTGATTTTGAGTCCCACATCATGCTTAGTGATGTGATCTTTTCTGCATGTGTTTAAAAAAAAAAGTAAAGCAAACAGAGGCACAGTGCTGTGAAGGAGAGGCTGGCTGTAGGTGTTGTGGTTTAACCTGGCAGGCAGCTAAACACCACTCAGCCGCTCGCTCACTCTCCCACCTGCCCTCTGAGTGGGATGTGGGAGAGAACTGGGGGAAGAAACCCGAAGTAAAATAAGGGGGTTGAGACAAAACCAGTTAAATAGGAGAAAAAAGGAAGAGAAAAGAAGAACAACAATAATTAGAAGACACAAAGTAAGTGATGCGCAGTGCAATGACTCACTACCCACTGACTGATGCTCAGATAGTTCCTGAGCAGTGGTCTCTGGCCAGTTTTCCCTCCAGTTTATATACTGGGCACAACATCTTACGGTATGGAACACCAGCTGGGGTCAGCTGTCCTGGCTGTGTCCCCTCCCAGCTCCTTGGGCCCTGCAGCCTCCTTGCTGACAGGGTGGGGTGAGAGGCTGAAAAGCCCTTAACTTAGTGTGAACACTGCTCAGCAACACCCAAAACATGAGTGTGTTATCAGCATTATTTCCAGAATCCAAAACACAGCCCTGTACCAGTTACCAGGAAGAAAATTAACCCGATCCCAGTGGAAACCAGAACAGTGGATCAGACAGGCATTCTTTCTGTAGCTGTCAGTGTTTCCAAGGATGCAGGTTTGCTACAGCTGAGCTGGCCTATAACTATCTCCTGCTGCGTGGGGGGGGTCTCATCCTCCGTGGGAATGGGCATTCTGGCTGTCAGGGTGCCCAGCCTCTTTCAGCACCAGGGAGCTGCCACAGGTGGCTGAGGTCATTCTTCTGCTTCCACCTAAGACTAGGTCCTGCAGTGGGATAATGTTGTACTAGCACCTAGGTATATAAATTGGGAGGATTGGGAGGTTTTTTATTTCTCTCTTACCAGTGCAAAGGAGTCCTGGTGGAGAAGGATGGAAAATAATTTTAATTTTCAGAACCATATAAATTCCTCCAGACAGTTGAAAACAATCAGCATATTCAGACCAAATACTACTAGTTCACATCTCTGCAACAGCATTTCAGCCTTAAGGAGAGAGCCGTGTGGTGCCACCTGCCTTTGCAAGAAGCTGGAGTCAGTGCCTGCATATTTTCATGAGCAGTAAATGCTTCTCCACAAAATTCTGCAAATTAAGGTGGTAGGTTTTTTGAGTAATGACTGACTGATGTTTTTGGACAAAATATCGAGGTTAATCTGTACTGAAACAGCAAGAACCCCATCAGTTTCCTTGGGTTTCTGAAAGCACACACAGATCTAAACCCCTTTTGGAAGAGAGGACTTGTAAAGCTTCAGTTGTCTTAATTGAAGCTTTAAAACCTTTTCCCATCTATACTTGGAACTGAAATATATCCTTTTCTGGACAACACAACAGCTGTTGCTCCTCAGCTGAAGGCTGTTGTGTAAGTGCTCTTGACACATTTGAGTGAAGGGATCTCTGTAGCATCAAAATGAAAAGAATGTATCCCGCCTCCCCACCCTAACCAAGTCAGGGGTATGCAAGGACACTCAGAGCCTTCCACACACTTGCCTCTTGAGGTATTAGAAATCCAGTCTGAATGTACTTTTTTTTTTTTCCCCAAAGAAAATAAAAAGGAAAAGGGGTTTGGAAAATAGGAGGGCATCCAGTATTATATATATATATAAAAAACTATGTGTGCATATAATTGCAATTATACAAAATATGTTTATATTAAATACACACACAAATATACATAAACCCCCTATTTTGTCACTAAGCTGGCCAGCTACTACCTGCCTCTGAAAGACTCTAGGGATTAATTTACTGAAGGAGTTCCAGCAACTTGTTACAGAGCATAATACCTACTTTAAATATACGAAAAGAAGACCATGGCTCCTACATATGTTAGTCTTGTCATGATCGCTATTCCACCCTCAATGATTACATGTCGATGGAGACCGTGTGGGAAATGCCCGTTTCTCCCAGCAGGGAGTGACTGACCGCTGACAACGCTGTTGCAGGTTCACCCTCACCTTCCAGCCTGGCTCCAGCTTTTATACGACTGGCATCAACCACCGCCTCCTCCTAGCTCAGGAGGTGCATTTTATACATGACATTTAGCCACGACCTATTTATGACAAGGCATTTAAACATGGCTTTGCCCGAACTGCGGCACCGGGCCCGTACGGGCTATGGGCCTCTGCAGCAGATGGAGCCCTGCTCGGATCCTTCAGACCCAACTCGCGGGATACCGCGGGCCCTTGGAGAGCCTGCAGCCGCAGGCCTGGGTGGCGGCCCGGCGGTGCAGGCCTCCGGCAGGAAGCGGCTCCGCCCGCCCCGGGCCCCGGGCC